>LOEQ01001326.1:171228-182714 GCA_001685075.1 Bramus lutescens
GTTTATTTAAAACATAATTGACAGAATACAGAATTGTCCCGCACCAGGTTGTGGCTTTCTGCAATGGTCTCCATTTGATGCAAAGAGAAGGCTCTGTGACAAGGGGTGAGGACTGCACATAGCTGTGGGTCTAAGGACAGATGTTTAGAACGTAAGCCCTGTGTTTGAACTAAACAATTGTAAATTAGATTTCTATCTTCCTTTCAATCTCTTGTTCTGTGTTTTTCCTTAGACCCTGCTTTGAGTTTAACTTTCTGATTGTGCTCAAGAGTGTCTTCCAAACAAAAGCAAACACGAGGGCAGATAAATGAAAAAAAAAGAAAGAAAAGAGAAATAAAAGAACCGTTTCTGCCTAATAAAGGCCAAGCTTCTTAATACTGAATTTCTAACTGTACAGTCTACCCTCCAGCAAAATGGACCCTGTGTGGCTCCTTAACGTAGCACAGTCTTCCCCTGTGGATGTCCATCAGGCTGAGAAGATGAAGAATCTGTTCAGGCCATGACTTTATTTTCTTCCCTTAAAAATATTTTATTCCATGTCACTGTGATATATATCTCAAATCCCATTTTGCCTTATCTCAGACAGAAAGCAGCTAGAACTCCGAGGGATTTGAATTTGCAGCCATGTCTTCTCACATGCCTTCGTTCTTTCTGCATTATTATTATTATTATTGGAATTTGTTTTTTTTATGACTGAGTTTTAATATATAGCCCAGGTCTTTAACTCACGACCTTCTTGCCTCTGCTTCCCAAGCATTAGGATTGCTGGTGTGACCACTACATGTAGATCCTGGCTTCTTGACCTTAGGCCTTAATTTGTCATCTTTCGAACAATAGACAACTCTCCATCTCAGAATTTCACAGAGTGAAAGGAGACTACTACATTTTTAAGCTTCATGCAGGGAAGGCCTAGAAATGTTGTCCTGGCTGTTTTGCTTCCTAAAGATGACTGCTCTCCTGTCTCATACTCATCTTCAAGTATCCTTGGACTGTTGTCTGAACCCCACCTCTCATCTGGAGAGGTGCTGACAGGTGCACAGGTTAGACCCCAGCTCAACATCGCATTTGCTCTTCATAGCAGGAGGCCAGAAACACTTCCTGTTCTCCTGACCACGTGTCCTTGAGTCTCACAGAAAGCCTTCCACTTCCACCCCGTTTTCCACTCAGCTGACCTCAGTTGTTTGTTGTGCACACGCACACTCATGCACACAATTTTCTGTGTAAAGCATTTTTACCATTCTGTCTTCTTTTCCTGGTGCATGTTTAGGGATTATCTTGATTTTCCTTGGCCTTGACTTTCCTGTCTTTGGCGTGAAAATTCTGTAAGACCCCTGGTTTAAAATGAAGGGTAGTGAGGTACTTGACAGTCCTGGACCCTGAGATGTTCCCTGTATACTAAGTTAACCATGACCTCCGAGAGCCAAGCTAAGCATAGCTATTTATGTTCTTTTCCACTCCATAGTTGGCCTAGTTCATGAGCAGGAAAGGTTCCATGCCTTCTCTGCCTTTCACAGTACTTTCTTGGGTCCTATTTCCAGCTGCCTTTGGATGCATGATGGCCTGTCACTTACTATGTTGGGTTCAGTAGGTGGAGAAGGGCGTCAGTGGGTCTGTTAAAACTGAACACAGATGCGTGAGGCTATACGCATCAGTTTTGGGGGACATTCAGTCTTCAGAACTGGCTGTGGCCTAAGGTTTATGCCCACGATATGAACCCTGATGGGCCACACCTGCTACTCATATCCATGGGCTTTCTGAAACCCACAAAAGGTGAGATGGGGTCCAATGGTCTTAGCCACAGAGATGGATTGGTGTCATCTGGTGAGCGGAGCTCTTCCTGACCGACAAGGGCTGGGTCTGGACATACAGTTTCTAGTTCTCTTGCTGTGGTCACTGAGTTCTCATGGGAAGTCGGACACTGGAGGGCTTTTGCTTGCATTGTATTGACCTCACAGTTGAAAGGTTAAACATGGCTAGTGGTTAGCTGGTCTGTATCAGGAGAAAGGGAGCTAGGCATGGTGGTATGTCTGTTATCCCAGCACCTGGGAGGAAGGAATGGAAGCAGGCAGATCTCTGAATTTGAGGCCAGCCTGGTCCACATAGTGAGCTCAAGGCCTGCCAGGTGACCCTGTCTCAGAACGAAGCAAAATAAGCAACCAAAAGGCAAATAAGGAGAAATGGAAGTCATAGCAGTGCCCTGCTGGGTACAAATATGAATTTCTTTAATTACTCTGTAAGATTGGTTACTGTATTTTAAGAACCTAAACCTATCAGTGCTATTTGATTGTAGTGTGGGTTTGGGCACCAGCAGGTGGAAACACTACAGTTCACACTTATTTAGTACCGTGTAGCCTGATGCATTTTCACTTTCTGTTTGGAATTAATTTCAAACTTGCAAGAAATGTAGACACACAGTGCATGACCTTCTGCCTTGTAAGAGATGGAGGGGCCTAGCACACAACGTTCTGCACGTATTTCCCTTTCACTCTTTCCTCTGAGCAGTTCAGAACACACAGCACACAGGGCACCCTTTTCCCACAGCTGCTCTGCAGGCTGTGTGTCTCCCAAACAAGGACAGTCTCCTGCACCACAGCAGTCCAGTGATCAAAAGCAGAAAGGTAGCATTAAGCTGCACATACTAGGATGTTCTTCTGATCTTAGTTGAAGTTTGTCAGTTTTGTCTGTTTCCCTACAGGATTGAATCCACAACTCTTGAGCTGTGCTTGTTTACTTTAATCTAGACTAGTCTTTCTCTTCTATAGCTATTACACTTTTTTTATTGAGCGATACAATTTTCTCTGCTCCCCTTCCTTCCCTCCTCCCCTTGTACCCTCTCCCGTGACCCCCACACTCCCAGTTTACTCAGGAGATCTTGTCTTTCTCACCCTCTATGTAGATCCGTGTATGTCTCTCTTAGCGTCTTCTTTGTTGTCTAGGTTCTCTGGGGTTGTGGATTGCAGGCTTGTTTTTCTTTGTTTTATGTCAAAAGAAACCCCATTTATGAATGAGTACATATTATATCTGTCTTTCTGGGTCTGGGTTATTTCACTCAATATGTTTTTTCTAGATCCATCCATTTGCCTGCAAATTTCAAGATGTCATTATTTTTTTACACAAAAATTTGGAAAAAGTCAACAAATCTCTTGTTACACTTTTTTAAAAAGTTTTTTTTTATGGACAGTGTTTTGCCTGCATGTGTGGCTGTACACCAGAAGAGGGCGCGCCAGATACTATTACAGATGGTTGTGAGCCATCATGTGGTTGCTGGGGTTTGAATTCAGGACCTCTGGAAGAGCAGTCAGTGGTCTTAATCACTGAGCCACCTCTCCACCCTAGCTCTGACACTTTTGAAGAATCCAGGTCAGTTATTTTGTAGAATGTCCCTCGATAAAGGTCTAAATAGATAGCTGGTATTCCTCCATGATTGGACTCACCCGCATGTTTTGACAGGTGTAGTAATGAGGGGAGCGGGCCCTGCTTTTCGTCCAGCCCAGCTCCCGCNGACAGGCGTCTCAGAAGTGATGCTGTATTCTGGGTGTATCATATCATGTGTCCTGCTGAGGTTTAATGGAGACTGCCTGCTTTAGGTGGCACCTGTCAGCATCTTCGTTGAAAACACAAATACTGCTCCTTAATAGGAGTAGCATACTCATCTCCTGGGTCATGACATCTTTTTTTCTAAGGCAATATTTATTCTGAGCCATTATGGCTGCACATCCATAGGATGTCAGAGGGAGGGATTTCTTGTGATTTGGAGTGCACAGGGTGCATCGTATCAGTCTTAGGCAATAAGTGAAGCCTGGCTGTTCCCCCTCCATCTTTGCTGGACACAGGTATGACCAGAGTGAGCAGCCTGACCTCTTGACACAGCATCACAGACTCTGCGCTGCCTGGGGCTGAACCGTGGCCAGTATGGGATATCTGACACCATGCTGAACAGAAGCAGATCCTGAGTCCACAAGGACACTGTGGTGATTACATAAATAAGGAGGTCACCTGTGGCTGTGGAAGCCTGGATGCTCTATAGGCACTTAGGCACACTCCTGAGGTGGGTGATGGGAATGGCTTGTCCAGAAAGGGTTCTCTGGGATGGAGAAAAAGCTCCTGGGAGGACACAGGAGACTGAGGAATGACAGCCTTTACTCTTTAGGACTAGGATTTCACCGCTGTTGCCTGTCCAGCATCTTCATATTTTCTTTTCTGCCCCATAAACGCCAGTGGTAACCTTAGCTCCCAGGAGACATGCCCTGTGCTAGCCAGGAGCCCGGAAGTAGAAAGCTGCAGTGTGCACAGCGATGCTCCATTGGAGGCATCACATAGCTGTTTATTGTCTGTCCCCATCTTTGTTCCAAACAGTTGTGCATGAAGGAGGTTAGGGAAGTTGCTATTATTTCATCTTGCGGACGGCAGCATGAAAGGTATCCCGCAAAGGCTGACATGAGAAAGGGGACCCCCACACACACAAAGGCGAGCACGAGTTAGGCATGAGCTCCATTCTTATTTCCGAGTCCATGCTGCCTCTGCTCCCTTCCAAGGAAGAGAGGGCCTGGAAAAGGACTAAATGGATTAGGTAAAGGGGTGGGGCTGTTACTCAGGCTCAGCCTGAGTTGTCCAGTTTCAGCACAGGGAAGGCTGGAGGGATGTCCATGCCATTTGCAACCACTGGGGGAGCTGTGTCGTGGTGGAAAGCTAGAGAGTTTGACAACTTTCCTGTGGGTTTGGGTGAACCGCAGTTGGTAGAATGGTTTAAGACATGGCCAGTGAGAATTTGATAGCACCAACAGTTATTAAGTCACGGTTTGTGAAAGGAGATATTAAATAATGAGCTTAGTTTCTCTTTCATAAATGGGCAGAGATGGTATCTTCCCGTGTTTATGTGTACAGAATTGGGTAGTGTATAGCATTGCAATTGGGACAAACCTTGCACTAAATGGTTGTTATCATATAGTATGTTTTATTGTTTCATAATCATTCATGTTGCTTTTATCATCATTTTGCTCATAGGATGCCATTGTTTCTGTTTTCTGCTTGCTGGCGTTGGTGGGGGATGCCACACAGTCTCTTTCTGCCACTGTTCCTAGTAGCGGGCTCTGAGGTGCAGAGATATGCAGGACAGCCCAGACAGTGACACTCACTTCTCATCAGGGAATGTTGCCTACACATCACAGGGCTGTAAATCCCAAAGGGTCGCAGAGAGTAAAATCATCTGGTCGTCTCATGGCAAAGGTCATGGAGCTGGTAGATTAGGCCTAGGGGAGAGGAGAGAGGAATGCAGTATTTACCGTGCACTTGGAGGTGTGGGATCGGCAGTTGGTTCATTTTTTATCTCAGTTACTGCATTATTACCACCATCAGTGAAGTTCTGAGGTTGTCTGTTGGATGTCAGAGAGGCTGATATATGTGAACTTGTTAAGAATAGTCTGAAGAGACCACAACTACTTTTAAACCTGTGTGGAAGAGTAAAACTTAATGTAGGATAAGAATGCTAAGTCATTATTAAAGGTTACAAGGGTTTGAAATGGAGAAAAATTTGCCTCTGTTTTCAGGCTGAAAAATTGCGGTGCTGAAACACTGGGCCTTGACTTCAGCCACGGTCATGATAACTTCACAGCTTGTTACCATTTAGACTTCTTGAGTTGAAGAAGCAGGAAACTTTTTAAGTGTCTGCAAGGTTACTTTCTCCCCGCCTGAAATCTTAACTAAGGTGTTGAAACCCAGAGAAGAAATAAGGTGACTTTCTTTGTTCCGTGTTTTCCCAGTAGAGGGCAGCAATGAATTTTGGAGAACCCCAAAGGGAAGTTTTTGGCATTTTGAAGGCATCAGATTGTAGTAGAAGATCAAAGGTGACTGAACTGGACTGGATAGGCAGTTGGCTGCTGTTTTATTGGACAGGCAATTGAAGGCATGATGGTTTAAGAACTTTTCACTTTTATTTTAAATTAAAATTCTTGAATTTGTGTTACATTTTCTATTAATAAACCAAAGTAATCTAACGTGTGTTCTACACAATTCTCGTCGAAACCAAAAGTCTTAATTTTGAAAAATTGATTGGAGCATTTTCAGTATTTAGTGATTAAATTAATACTGTTTAGTAGTATCAAGCTATTTCCAGAGAGTTTGTTGTTTTTTAAGACTCTCCCTAGTGCTGGGTGAAAAGAGGTAGGAGCGACTCAAAGTGAATGCTAACTAACTCTGGAGAATCAAACCAGACTCTAGCCCAGCTGCCACACGTGCTGTTTCTGTGATAAACATAATGACCAAAAGCAGCCTAGGGAGGAAGCGTTGATGTCAGCGTATACTTCCAGGCAACCGTCTATCACCAAGGGAAGTCGGGGCATGAACTGAAGCAGGAGCCTTAAAGGAGCGCTGCTTATTGGCTGTCTCTGGTTCCCGCTCAGTCTATGGAGTCCGGGTCCACCACCGTAGGGATGGTGCTGCCCACGGTGGGCTGGGCCTCTCCCGTCCATCATCAGTGAGACAGTTTCGCTCAAGTCTGACCACAGGTGAATCTTAGCAACACATTTCGTCAGTTGAGGTTTCCTCTTTTCAGGTGAGTCTAGGTTGTGTGGAGTTGATAATCAAAGGTAGCGAGGCTACCGGGATGCATCAAATGGGCTCGAGGGTGCAGTGCTCTTGAAGTCCGTGTTCCCTGTTCGTGCTCGTAGGGAGGATGGTAACTGCGAAACACCTCATTTCTCCGGTTTTAGAGATGTAGATCAGTATCAGAAAAGTTAGAGTTACTGTTTGCCTGGGACGGTGTCTGAAACAGGTGTTCCGAGAATGTCGGCCCACAGATGCTTCCACTCACTCAAAGTCTGGAGTCAGTTTAGAATAAACTTCCTTTGGTCGGAACAGCGATTTTGCCACTAGGGGGCGCTGTCAGCATAGTTCATTTCAGACAGGACTGGCATCGCTTACTACTGTATAAAAAAACTCCTGCTCCTATAGAGTGTGTCCTTCTGCTTTGTGTTTGTGCTGGATGTGAATTTGACAAGTGAGGGTAGAGGAGACGGCAGGGAAAGCCTCATAGCGAATTACTTTCCATGCAGTAAATGAAGTGAGAAACAAACAAAAACAAACTTTTATTTCTTGTTGTTAAATTTTTTCAACTCCCTGGTTTGAACTGGGAGTAAAAGGATGAAGGAGATACTGTGAGTCTATGGTCCTCACTTAGAAGAAAGTCTTTGCCTTTGTTAGGTATGGGAGGTTTGGAGGCCCATTTTGGAGATTCGGAAACGATAAGAATTCTAAAGTAAGAGACACGGCTTTTAAACTGTCGCGAGCCGACAGCTTTCCATCAAGGAAACACTTAGTGAGCCTTAGGCAGAATCTGCCATGTTGTACAGCAATCACACGCTCGAGGTCTGCGTGTTTGTATGCATTTGGCGCTTCCTGTTCGCCTTTGGGAGATTTGCTCACAAGGGACTTTGCACATGGCTACCTTTTCTGGAATAAACTGCATCTGTGTGCTGATGAAGTGTCTCCATCCCTGTGTGCCTCCCACCCTCCGTCCACATCCCGGAGCCTCTGGACCTGGCTCACAGTCTGCAGCCTTCCAGCTCCTTGAGATCTCTCATACCGTTACTCTTGAACTTAGAGAAACTGTTCAGAACAGAAAGACATTCGACTAGAATTGTTAAATAAGTTCATCACAGGCTTCTTGTCCGTGATCAGATGCAAAGCTCCTGCCGCTTACAGGATAAGGTGCACAGCACACGGAGGTCTCGGTTTCCACCATCCACACCTCAGCCCTTGGCAGGCCTGATAGAGTCATGGCTTACTTTACTTACAGACTTTTGCATGGTAGCCTGTGGTTATATTTGGAAGGTTTGGAGACAGGGCCTAGCTGGAGGAAAAGGGTTAAATGGGAACTGGGTTTGAGGGTTATAGCCCACCCCAGTTCCAGGCTTAGCTTGCTGCTTCCAAGTCTGCAGAACTGTGACAAGGATTTCCATGTGCTTCTGCCACCGTGGAGCCGCACAGCCCATGCTTTCCCCGCCACAAGGGACCCAGTCCCCATTAACTGTGATCCCAAAGTCAGCTCCTCTACTCTGGAGCTGTTTCTGTCGGGGGTTCTGTTAGGGGACAAGGCAACAAGAAGCTTACTATAGCTGCAGGTCCGGGGTGAGGCTCTCTCCCAGCCCTACAGCCCAGTTGCTCTGCAGTGTCCCATCTGCACGGTCTTGGCACTTTGAGTTCAGTTCTGCCGTTGGACTTGATGACACACGGAGCTCACACCCTTCATTTTTGCTACGCTGCCATCCCGAGAGTCCCATGGGTCTGAGAGCAGTGCCTTGGGAGTTCCTGCGGTCAGCGCTAGGCACCATCTCCCGGTATTCTGAATGGTAAAGTTCAGGGAATAAGAGGGCGGGGCGGTGGCCTCTGGTGTAAATGTGAGAGCCCAAGGCGGTTAAACCTTGGTTTAGCCTTTCAACTCCTGTGGGTTGCCTGTGGTTCACACTGAGATTCAGATGCAGCTGACTCAAGGTTTAGAATTTCCCATTACCACTGACTTTTCTGGGAATCCTTATCCTAAAGTTGGAGAGTGGAGGGGGGATCATCTCAGCAGGGTGGCCCATGTCGGGGGCTGACATTTAGTCTCTGTCTAGCATATTCTCATCCTCTGGTCACAAGCACACGGCTGTGTTCCTCTGTTACCCGAAGCATTGTTCACGTAGTTAGATGTAGCAAAACTAGGCTGAAATTAATTTTAGTGCTCCCTAGTCTTGTATTCCTTTCTCCATATCCCCTCCTTCACTGAAGGGAAATCATTTTAAACTCTCTTCATCTCAGTCTTGGAAATCTTTAAAAAGGGTTTGACCTTTTGGAGAATGGAAAGAGACAGTCACGGATGGTACAGAACTTTTGGGCACCGTGGCGACAGGAAGGAACCCTGGTTGTGCCTTTATGACCCTTTCGGTCCTGCGAGGGGACTGTGGTGAGGTGAATGGAGAGGTACGGAGCTAGTTTCAGAAAAGAAAGAAGGGCAAGGCAGGGGCTCCTCTCGTTTGGGGCTAATCAAAGGTGATTGGCTTATTAGAGATTCAGGACTAACTTTTTGAAAGGCAGAATTACTTTGTATTTTTAGAAGAGATCTTTGAGATTCAGTCGTTTTAAAACAAATTAAAATGGAAGGCGTCTAGTTAAGGTTGCTTTGATAACAGACTTTTTTTGAAGCTTGCTCTTTAATTACTGCTGACGCCCTCAAATGCTGATTTAAAAGTGTCTCAGAACTTCTGCTTACTCTCCTAGACTCAGAAACAAAGAAAAGGAGCCCTGTGCCGCCTGCTGAGCGGCATCCGCCCCGTGCTGAGCAGTGCCCAGTGCCCAGTGCCTTCAGTTCAGCCCTACAAGCCGCTTGGCTTCTTAACCAGTGTGCTAGCAGATGCCAGTGACCTGGCCGGGCTGGAAAGGACATGCAGGGTAGGGGAAAGCGCAGGCCTTGCAGGAGCTTCAGACAGTGGTCCAGTGGTGGAGGAAAGGTCCTGGGGGCTGTGGGTGAGGAAGCCAGCGCCACCTAAGTATGCTTGCAGGTGGAGCTGTTAAGACAGACTCCAGCTAATCCTGGCTCTGCCACCCACTCCTGGGGTGGCCTTCAGTGTCAGCTGCCCTACTCTGAGCTTCTCGTGTTACACGCAGACTGTTGCATCTCACTGATTCCTAGGTTTAGCAGCCAGAATTCTCAGATGTACGGCCTCTCTCAGACCATCCGGTTCTCCATGCTATTGACCCCTGAGTCTTATGTGCTCTGCTGTGCCCTCTGAGTGGGAATGTCAGTTCCTCCTCCGTGGGAGACCAGAAGCACATCCCAAGGAGTCATTTCTCCGAACACTAAAACTGGATTCATGCTTCGTGATCTATCGCTCATGGTCACATTTTCATCCAGATGATGGTAGATACTTTGTGTCAAGAGATTTTTTATCATCATCTTAATGGTGACATAATATTCCAATACAAGGATGATTAATTAATTGGTTCTTTTAACTACAGAGATATGAACATCACTGTGTATGCATTGTGGCTAAAATGTTATCTGTTTGTTAGGATATATTCCAAAGAATGAATTTGTTTTATAAGAAGTGGCCTATAATTATCGGTGAGTATGGTCTTATTGAGTCTTAAAATATAAGACATTTTGTTTAAATCTAAGTCTGGGTCTAGGGTTCTTTGTTTGTAAAGTCATCAATTAGGCACACAGACAAGCAGACATGGTGTGTGCCTCCTCATATGTAGTAATCAGTATTTGGTCCTGCAGAGGCAATGATGCACATGAGGTTCATTTCGGCTTTCTCCTAGAGCTGTAGAGAGAGTTCTGTGGGGTCCAAAAATGTGAGCCTGTTTCCACCTTGTTCTAAGGTTAGAGAGTTTCATCTTGCTCAAAGTTGTTGACAAGTGTGACTACACATCTTGATCTAGGGTGTGGTTGCTTGGTCTTTTGGACACTCCACGCTGACTGAAGGTCAGAGAATTCAAGGATACTTCTGTTCCTTCTTTTGAATTAGGAGGTTCGACCTAGGGAGTGGCTGCCTTCAGGTTACTTGGTCTAGGGTGGGTTCACTACCTAAACAGCAGAATTCTAATGACTTAATGTTTTAAAGAATTGAAGCAAGTTATTGTTCTAGTTGTCCTTGGTGTCCAGTTAAAGCAATCGTTTGTCGTTTTCCCTGTGGCCTTGGGGTATAAAAGTGCATGGAAAATAAACGCAGGCGGACTTCAGGATTCATTGGAACTCCCTCCCAGTACTCACGTATGTTTTCTGTTTTATTATTTTCACCCATATCTTCATACTCTTCACTTATATTTCTGATCCTCATGTGCCTACCCTGGGAAGTGGTATACTTATTGAAACATGGTCCCCAACAGAGTTCCAAAGTGTGAGGCAGTTTTACAACTTTGGCACTGTAGGTAGTACAGGAAAGATTCAAGTGTACCTCATTCTGAAGCTCATGGAAGGTGGGCAGTGAGGGACACTGGGCCGTCTTGCTCTGTAGCTGAGTGCGAGGACTGGCTGAATGTGTAGTGTTACGAGGTATTTTTCCCCGCTACTCTGTCACCATAATCTCTTTGTCCAGAACAAACAAGAGACAAAGCAGCTGGAAGCTGGACAGTGCTGACCAGGTCCCTTCCATCACCCCCTGGCTTAAGCATTCCCTGTGCTCTGTCAGCTGTCTGCACTGGGCCTTGTGCTGGGCATTATGGCATCCACAACCAGAGAGCTCTCTAATGTTATCTGCTTTGGTCATATACGAGTTTCCTTCCCTGAGCACCTCTGATCTTTAGCTCTTTTGTCTCTCCCTCCCGCCCCCACAGTGGTTCTCTGTGTAGCCCTGACAGTCTTGAAGCTCACTCTGTAGAATAGGCTGGCCTTGAACTCACAGAGATCCAACTGCCTCTGCCTCCCAAATGCTGGGATTAAAGGTGTGTGCCACCACTGTCACATCCACCTCGACCAGCAAGAAAGACGCAACACTTGGGCTCTTCTATAT
>LOEQ01001326.1:182880-208673 GCA_001685075.1 Bramus lutescens
CTCGCTGTCGGGCTAGCGGAAGGCGGAAACCGGCGCCATCTTTAAGGCGCGGCAATGCGCAGCTCTCCACACACCACCGCTTGTGTCTTTTAGAGATGGGAAATTATTTTCCTCCTCCTCCTCCTAAGCGATTGCTTAGACTGTTTTAAGTCATTGTGATCTTGAGATGACCTCTTCCTCTTCCTTGTCGTCTGGCTGGCTTTGAACCTGGGACGAGCCACTGGGCGTCCCTTCCCAACCCCATTTTTATTTTGAATTTTTTTCCAAAGCTGAAATGGGAGTGTTTATATCAAATGCTGCTGCCCTGTGACATGGGACTCATATGAGCTCTGCTCGCAGCCTTCCTGATCTCACTGTGGATTCAAGAGTGCCTCGTAGGGAAGGGGTTGTGTGCTGTGCGCGTGACCTTAAGGGAGCATTTAGATGTCCTATGAGGCTTACCTTTTGTTTTCTGAGGAAACTAATGTGGAAGGTTAGTGAACAACATCCTTATCCTTCCTGCTCTCTTCCATTGTGTGTAGAGTGCAGTAACCCAGCAGCTGTGATCTTATTTCGAGGTCAGACTCATTTTCAGGACTCTGAATCATGGAAGCCTATTTAGATGCACTGTTACTTGTTTCTGATTTAATTGTTAAATTCTTATTTCTTCAGTGCTAGTGAATTTTTTTGTTATCTCCATGTATATCTTAACCCCTACCAGAACCTATGACTTTTCAGTAATCGTCTAAAGCGGCCCCTCCCTTATTGTCTTCTGTGATCCTGTTTCCATGGCGCGCCTACCACTTCTCTTTGCTATGTCCTGAAGACGCCTGCCTGTCCACTTTCTGCCTGTGCCTTCCTTCCTCACAGAAAGTGGTCCTGATG
This sequence comes from Bramus lutescens, assembly GCA_001685075.1. Lineage (NCBI taxonomy): Eukaryota > Metazoa > Chordata > Mammalia > Rodentia > Cricetidae > Bramus > Bramus lutescens. Next base: position 183,745 of record LOEQ01001326.1, read on the forward strand.
CTGATGCCCTATAACAGAGGTACAGTCAGCAGATCTGTAGGGCATGGCCCATTAAAGTTGGAATCTGGAATTCGATGTCAGAGGCCTGTCCCCAGCGTGGCACTATTTGGAGGGCATGGGGCTTTAAGAGGTAGGGCATGGTGGGATTCTTTCAAAGACCTGTGGGATGGGGACTGGTGAGTGTGGGGCCTTTAAGAGACTTAGTGGGCATTCAGAGGAGGCCTGGTGGGTGTGCCTTTGAGAGGCAAGACTTTGTGGCATAGTTGTGCCTTCAAGAGATGGAGGCTGAAGGGCTTTCTTTCAGAGAGGATCTGGTAGGTATCTACTGTTGAAGTTAGCAGTAAGATATTAACAGTGGCTTTTTGTCTCTGTCTTTGCTCCTCTTTCTGAGTTCCCGGCCATCATGAGGTAAGCAGCTTTCCTCCAGGATGTGCTTCGTGTTGTGACCCGCTGTCATGCCGCAGCCCTGAAGGTGAAGCGACCAGGGTATAGTGGGCAAAGACTTTGGAAACCATGACTCAAAATAATCTTTTCCATTTTGTAATCTGAACATTTGAGTTATATGTCACAGAGACCAAGTGTGGCTAACGTGACTCCCTGCTCTCTTAAGTAAACAGGCTGGGTGGTGGTGATGCCTGCTTCATGCTTTCTGGGTTGGAAGGGCCACGTTGCTGTGTGCTCACACTGTCATGCTGATTGCTTATCCAGCTGTAACTCAAATGTCTGCTTTTTTTTTTTTTGTCTACTGCTTGTGTCTCTGGTCCCTCTGCCACGCAGGGTTCCCTGAGCTCTCTGCATGCTGCTGGAGCAGCTGATCCTCATTGTCGGGTTTACCATTCTCTCAGAGCTGTGGAATCTCCTGAAACGGTGCCGTCCTTTGGCGTTAACAACTCTCTCATAGACATGATTACAGTGACCTCCGATGACACTAGTGTTAGTAGCACAGGCCTTCACTTTCACCATCTCCTGAATGCCAAGAAGCTTTGAGAGGCTTTGTTTCATCAAGGACAGCATAGGAGACAGTGGCGCGGCAAGTTCTCATTAGGCCATCAGAAGAGGCTTTGGAAATGGTTTGGCCTCACTGTATAGGAGAGTTTTTAATGTGTGTAGACTAGTCAGTAACTAAAACCTGGGGATTGAAACCAAAAGGGGCCCGAAGACCTGCAAGAGACCTTGGGTTTTGTCCTTAGCACTGGAGCTACCCTGTCATGCCCGGAGTAATCCAGGAGGCCATGGACAGATGATCCTTTGTCTTTCCAGTCACGTGGTAGGGCTGCAGTGCTGGGGGCAGTTGATATATATCACTTCATCCATGTATCCCAGCATGCTGTATACAGGCACATGATCATTTTATGATTGCCAAGAAGTAGAAAAGATTGAGGCAATAATCCAAACCAGTCATGAGCAAATTCTGTGAACCATCAAAAAGATGAAACTTGAATTTAGGGTGTGTCTGGGCAACCCTTGGAATGCTATCATGACATTTGGTATGAGTCTTGCCCACATAGCTAATTCTCTCAGGATCGCCCTCACAGACACCCTGTCCCCTAGTGGCGCCCCTCACCAGCTCTAGAGTGACTTTAAATCTAGTCAAGTTAATGACCAAAATTAATGATCACAAGAGGAGTGATGGAGCAGTGTGAAGATTGAGTGGGTTCTAAATCAGTGGCTAAGATTTGGATTCCTGCTTTTGATTGACTTCAGTGCTTTTGACAGAACATCACTTAAGCTGCAATTAGATGACAAAGGCAATTAATGGGCTGGGAGTTCATTAAGGCGAGGAACCACCCTATTTGCTTTTCTGTCCTCAGTGCTCAGCATGCTGTGTGATCAAGTTAGCGCTTAATAGATGTTGACCAGGAGAATGGATGTGAATGTGATGAGATTTATTTTGTCTTCCTGGGAGGTTGGGCAGATGCCCGTCAAACCTATTCCAGTAAAGATGGAGCGATGTTCTTATTTCTCATTGTATTTCGGGGACGAGAAGACCACGCCCACCCATCCCCAGTGGAACGGAAGAATGTGGTACTCATTACGGTACCCCACTCACACGTCCAAGAGCCTTGGAAACTTCAGGTGGATCATAGTGAAATTCCGAGAGATGTTGGGGAGGTGGGGAGTGTGGCTCAGCACTAGAGTATTTGCCTGACATGCTCAAGGCTTTGAGTTCAACCTGTATGTAGCAACACACACACAGGCACTCATGCATGCACGTACGCGTGCACACATGCACAGCGAGATAGACAGAGACAGAAGGAGACAGAGACAAAGGGTCAAGAAGATATTTTGAGCTTTAAATTTATGAGAAAATTATGCATTTTATGAAATTGATTTTGCTTTAGAGTATTTTCTCCATAGTGTCTACATATGAACAATGAAATGATTGGGTTACTTTATCAGTAGTGTTAGTGGTATACTCATTTCTTCAGGCTCTAGTATTTAGTTACAGACTTTTGCCATTGTAGAAGCTTGGGTAATCTGTGGGGTGGTTCTGCTTTAGATATGGATTATATTTTGTATTGCACTCCTGGTCTCACTGACAGTGAAGGCAGATGGAAGGGAAGGAAAACAAAGTGTACTTCCATGCCCTGGATGCCATGCAAAGAGACCTGTGTCTGTGACACTCATTAGCAATGTAAGGGGATAGTTTGGCCTGCCCTGTAGCCCATGTGATGTGTGATGTGTCCATGGGTGGATGGTGTCTCTTACACTCTCCCAGATGGTAACTTCAGGATTTGTAGGAACTCTTTGTTCTGCTGATAAACGAAGGCATGTTTAGTTCTTTGAGCATCTTTTTGTCTATGTTCTCCATATGAAAACAGCCACATGTAAAATGCTTAAAAAAATAGAACCATAAAAGTAAATCCATTATAACATACCCAAGTGACCAAGCAGAGTTAAGAATACTCATTTTCAGTAATGAAGCACATGTTAGAATTAGGAAAACAACACGTACACACACACACGCACACATGCACACACACATACGCACACACACATGCACACATGAAATACACCCAACGAATGGCTTAGAAAGATGAAAGATTTTGTGACTGCATAGATTAAGCATCATTACAGAGAGAATTGGTGAGATGGAGGGAATCAAGAGTGCAGCGGTGCACAGGGATTGGAAGTTGAAGTTAACGTGAGACTGAAAGATAGGGAGGACAGAATGAGAAATGACTGTCCGATCTCGGTGAGAGGCTACAGTCAGAGCTGTCTGTGTGTAGAAGGAGAAGAGAAAGATTCTCTGAGCCACATAGAAAGTACCGTGGTGCATGCCTGCAAACCCAGTATGTTGGTGGTTGAGGCAGGAGAAGCAGGAGCTCAGGGCTAGTCTTTAAGGCCTACCTGGGCTACTAGATACCTTGTCTCAAAACCAAAGCAAAACATAAGACCGAGAAATCTGTACTTTGAAACCTGAAGCAGAATTATGGACGACATCCAAAGTTTTCACGATATGAAACCTAGCTAGACTGCGAGGCTGAGTTAGGAGGACCATGAGTTTGAGGCCCATCTGGGCTACCTAGTGATGCCTTTTTAAAAGGAAGAAAAAAAAAGAAAACCAAGTGGAGGGGCACTGAGCACCCCCTGCGTGTAATAAGTGGCGGTCTAGCAAACAGCTCAGGAGCAGCAAAGAGGAAGAACCTGAAAAGGAAGGCACAACTTAATCTCTTCAGAGAATAGGGAGGCATTTCAGAAGTGAGAATGAAGTACATTTTTACATTAAACTGAGAAAATTATATTTAATAGACCTGCATTAGGGGGTCGTAGGAGGAAGAAAAATGAAAATGAACCAGCCAGGCATCTGATTTGACATGGAAAATGAGCAGTGTTAACTGCAGAAGATAAAGAAGAGGGCTTGATAAAAGTATGCGCCCAAATTAGTGGCACTGGAAACAGCAGCAACAAAGATGTTGCTAATAAATTATGGTTTCTACAGAGACTTTGACAACCTATAATAGACTGTGGAGTGCTGTATAGCAGATAGCTAGGTGAGATAGGTAAACTCCAATAGTAATAATAACTTGCTAAATGAGTTAAGAAGAAAAACAGACTGAATAGTCTTACAAGTAAAAGGCAGAAGTATAGGATATTGTTTATTATTTGTGTAACTTTATTGACTATGCTTAGCAAGTTATTTGAAGGACTTTTGGATAGGCAGAAGAATAAGCTTAGTAGAAGACATTGAAGAAAACATACCAAATGGACAGAGAAATCCTGCTCATGATTAAGACAACTCTTACAGAGCCAGGAGTCATTCCTTCCCAAGTGATCAGCAGGGTCAGAAGTGTTCCAAGGCCAGGTTTTCCACGAGACATTCTGAAATATTCAACAAGGTTGTTTTTAAATTTATTTGATGTACAAAGACTCAAGAATGTACAGTGTGCCTCAGTCAGATATTGTGATATTGGGATTAAGCCAGTGACGTGTAGAAATAGGTCTGAGATTTCAGTAAAACTTGATTATGATAGGTGTGTTGTAGGTCTGCATGAAAAAGGAGTATTCTGTTAAGTAATAGTTTTGAAGCAAGTTGCACAGACATAATAAAAGACATCTTATTCTCAACCATGCATACCCCTAAATTCTGCCCCTAATGATAAAAACGATTAGGTAAAAGGTGAAACATTCTGACTCTAGAAAGAGGTGGTGAGAATGACTTTAGCTGATAAAATGCTGACCTGCAAACATGAGAACCTGAGTTTGATCCTGAATTTCCAGTTGTCAGGTGGCCCACAATTGTAATTCCAGCCCTGGGGAGGGAGAGACAGGTGGATTCCCAGTGCTTATTAGCAAGCCAGTGAACCTAGGCCTCAGGGAGAGATTCTGCCTTAACAAGTGGGCAGCTCCCCAGGAATGGTACCCGTGATTTCTTTCTGACCTCCACATGATGCTCACACAAATGAACAGTAACACACAAGAATGCCTACACACACACACACAGAGAGAGAGAGAGAGAGAGAGAGAGAGAGAGAGAGAACTCTGAGAAAGAAAATATATTACTTCGGATTGTAGGCGCTTCTCTAATTAAAATCGAGTCTATTCATATAAAAAGGAGACTGTCAAAATTAACCACGTTAAAGTTGAGGACAAGTGTTTATCAAAGGGCATCACTAATGGAATAGGCAAACTTAAACTGGTAATAATACTTTTTAAGGTTAAATAACTGACAGCAGTTGGTATCTAGATTATATGACACATGTCTTGAGGTCAGTGGGGACTTGAATACATATATATAACATATGATGCACACAACATTCCAGACCTGACTGGTTTAGCATCCCTTTAGAGGCTGTGCAACTGTGTCAGTCAGTCACCAGTGAAGTGCAAGTCAGGAAAACAATGAAAGCCGGCCACCTTTTCCTTAGGAGAATAGAAACTGAACAGCCCCGAAAGAGCTTGCTTGCTTGGTGTGTTGGCCTGTCATGTCTCCAGAGAGAGTGAAATGTGTTACCTTTCATAGCCCAGGAACTTTGCATCTGCACACTGTGCTAGGAGACAATTACAATGTTCAAACCCGCAATGCTTAAAAATACCAAAAGAGAAAATACCCCAGACAATCTTAAACAGGAGGAACAGCAAGGGTTACATAGCCCACACAGCGTCAGGATAGCATATCACTGTGAAAATAAACAGCATATCTGAGTTTAGGAAACGTAGCATTGAGTAAAAATGAGCAAATGACAATGAGTATATAGGCAGAATGGTGCCATTTTAATAAAGCTTAAAAGTAGTCAATATAAATGGTAATATTTAGGGATGTCTTTTGTGGTAGTGCTATTTTTTAACAAAGCAAACAGACAGAGTTCTTGGTGATGTCTAGGGCAAGTTATGAAAACAGATGTGTGACTGCAGCAATATTTTAAGCTGGGGGTTATTGTGCTTCAGAAGTTACATGTATGAAATCTGTACTGTTCGTTATATACTATCTGTGCCAGTGCAGCATAGAGAGCCAAGCTTCCTAGGGTCCAGTTTGGGTTCTCTGCTTTGTCAAGGTTCAACCATGACTAAGTGACTGAACTTCGTCAGTCCTCGTTACCCAGCTGAAAATGGTGTGGTAGGAACTGCACTTGAATAGAGAGTCCTGCTTGCTAAATGAGATTCTAACACAGACTAAGTGCCACAGATGTAGTGTTTGCTAATGATGTGTGATCCTGGGCGTCTTTAGGTAGGGCAAAAGTAGTCTGCTACACCGAGTGGACCGGCAAATAGTGACCATAGAAATGAGGTGCTCGCTGTATGGGTCTAAATGTGCAGAAGTAATGTCTGTTGATGTTGAGGAAGATGTATTTAGAAAAAAATTCAAGTTCTTCAAAGACCAAAGAAGTGCCTTCTGGCAAGAGGAGTAACCTTTCCTGCTCCCAAATGTTTTAACTTTTGGAACATTAGCAAAAGGTTCCTCTGTTTATAGAATTATTGTGAGAGAACATTCCAGAGGAAAGTAATGTTAAGACATTTAAGACATCGCTGCAGCCGTGTTCTTAACTTAGCAGTAATCATGTTTAACTGCAGCGATTATGAACGAGGCTCGTCGATTCCAGACAGCATGGGAGAAAGGGTGTGATTCCAATGGGTGATTTAAAATAACATGTAATCTGTAGTAGGTAGGGTTTTACTGGGGTTCATGAGAGACAGTTGTGAGAACATTTAATATTTGATTGGCTTGGAAATGCTCTGACTGCACACATTTGCAGTGCCTACACCAGATTCACCCACAGTGTCGCTGTTGGCACAAGAGCCCAATTCATGGCAAGTGAGTGACTCCGGGGCTGCTTTATGCAGGGTAGAGGGAAAACCCACATAGTTTCCACTGTGTGCGTCTAGGACTTAGTCACTATGAACCCTGTTAGAGTAGCTGTTCCTACCTGGTAGGAAAACAAGAAATGAGATCGCGAGCAAATTTCCAGCAGAGTGTAAAAGGTGTGGTTATTTTCATAAGCATTATCATTCTATGACTCAGTCTACCATGAGGCATGGGAAAGGCCAGCTATCTCCCCGTTTTGTGCTATAGAGTTCAGCACAAATACATAGGCATGAAATGGTATTCTGGAGACACTTTTAAAAATCATTCATTTGTATGTATGTGTATGTGCATGCATATGTGTGCGTGAGTGCCATAGCACACATGTGGACATCAAGAAATGACAGATTTAAGGTTGAGTAGTGAGTTGGTGTGTTCAGACTTCCTTTATTTGCATGTTCCAGCTTATTTACAAAGGCTGGCAAACAAAAATAGCATTTGCCATACACTACCTGTAATCAATCACAGTGTCTTCAGGACTGACATGTCCTCCTCAGGTAGGCTCTTGGTAAGTGAGATTCGGCATCTTTCCAGGAACCCCAGATCCCCACAAACCCTTCAAACCATTTCCCTGTAGCAAATCACGATATGAAAAGTTTTCAAATGCAAGACTGGAGGCTTTCACAAGCTCCAGTCACTGTGTCATGCACTTTTCATGTGGGAATTCAAGTCAGAATAAAGCAAAATTGAGAAAATTTGAGAACACAGCTTGAGGATAAAAACTGTAGTCACCCTCTGACTTACAGTTTAATAATTACAAAGTTAACTAGCAGTTATTGTTAAAGCACTAAGTATTATGTATGTAAGCATTACATTGATGATAAATAAATGGAAAACAACACTGAGGATTTTGTTTTTTGAATTTAAAGTGAGGTGTTAGGCAGTATTCACTGTTGTCTGTTGACCAAGGTTTCTGTCCTGCCTGGTTCCCGCAGTTGTTAAGTTCCAAAGAAATCACACAGAGGTCCATATTAATTATAAACTGATTGCCTAGTATCTCAGGCTTCTTATTAACTCTTATAACTTATATTAGCCAATAATTCTTGTCTCTGTTAGCCACGTGGCTTGGTACCTTTTTCGGCAAGGCAGACACATCTTGCTTGCTCTGTGTCTGGCTTCCTCTCTGCATGACGAATGCAGACTGAGACTTCCTCTCCCAGAATTCTCCTTTTCTCATTTCCCTGCCTCTACTTCCTGCCTGGTCACCCCACCTCTACTTCCTGCCTGGCTACTGGCCAATCAGTGTTTTTTTTAAAATACAAGTGACAGGGTACAGACCATTGTCCCACAGCAATTCTCAGGTGGCTTATTTATGATAGAAAACACAGATTCCTTGAGCTTTAGGTCCCATCTTAGCACACATTCTGCATGATTCTGCATTACATGCTAAACTTCAGTGAAGTGTCGCAGTAGCATAATCTGGGATAGACTCTCTCTGTTCCCTGTGCTGGATCGGTTATGAGTTTGAACGTGTGTCTTTGTGTGTTATTGTTTTCATGGTGGGCATATGGGCAATACAAATTCAGACTGCCTTAGCTGAAGGCTTCATTGTTCTTTAGAGGGAAATAATATTCTTTCATTGAATTTCAGTGTAAGTAAGGTTCTAGAGTAAATATAACCCTTCAGTAGGGTACAGCCAATTTCATTTTTTCCCCCAGACTTGGAACGATAGCTCATGCAGAATCATGTCCTTTTGGTAATTAATCCTTAACTTTCTTGATTAAAAGTGTGTGGTCCTTCTGGAAGATGCAATTGGTGTTTCTGAGTATTGGGCTTCTCTAAGTAATAGCAAGTGCTTATTTTAAAAGTTTCCTTTAATATGTCAAGGTTTCCTGCTGTACTTTGTCACCCTTAACTTGAATTTTAAGTTGACTTGTATCTCCAGACTTCCTTTGGCAGTCTGTTTATGCCACATAGATCACGTGTCCTTGGGGATTTTCTGAAGCGGGCTCACTGGAAAACAAGACACAACTCTCAGACTGTGTCTTTACTGGTCACTTTCTTCTGTCTTCTCGTCATGTCACCTGCACAGCCCGGAGCCAGTTCTCCGTTTGCTGAATAGTCCACTCACTCTGTTCCAGAGGGAATGAATTCCAGCTCGTATCGCTGCTGGTGAATATTAGGTTGCAGGACAGTGCGGACGCTGTGAGCTTTGTTAGGAGGTGTAGGATGGACTGAGCTCCCTTCCATTCTTACACAGGTGCGATTCAGGCAAACACAGGAGTCTATGACGCAGCAAGTTCAACCTAGCAACCCGACAGGTGGCCTGCTGGAAATGAATTTTCATGTTTGTTTGATCACATATAAGCAATATGATGTAAGATATAGTAATATATAAAAGCTCATACATACAGTTTCTGCCTTGTTTTCCCCTACCAAATATATGTTCACACTCTTCCCACAACTTCCTCCTTTTTCTTGCTGTGTAATATGGTCTATTGGAATTTTAACACTCAGTCATCAGTTGTTTCGTACTTGAGTTTTCTCAGGTTTTTGCAGTTACAACCGCTGCTTCAGTAGCTATCTTTACACACGAGCCATTGTGATGTGCTATGTTATTCTGAAAGGCACGCGTTGAGATTGGAGATGTGTGGTAAAGGGCATGCCCAGTAGTCATTTAAGCAGGTATGACCAAACAGCCTTGGTAAGAAATTTGTTTGTATTAGAAGCGTCATCTACAGCACTCTTCAATGAGTGCGTTAAACTGGAGCTCTAAGTTGTGGCCCCATGAAGAATGGATGATACAGGTCTCCTCCACTAAAGCCCTTTTACGGAAAGCTTACTTCCTTAGCCTGACTCTGCACCTTCACAAACACCCATCCCTCCCTCATCATGGGCATGTACGCATACACATGCACATGTGTAGCGTGTGTATCTCCTCCTGTGCTTACAGTTCCCACCATCTCCTGAGTGACGATGCCATAGACAAGTTCGGCCACTCTGACCTTCAGTGTTGCACTAACTGCTATCTTCATTTATTCGTTTTCAGTTTTGTCTCATTGAGTCCAGTAGAGTGAGGGTGCTGAATTTATTGTTTTGGTTAAAAAATAATAATGCATGCTAATTATAAAAAAACTTAACTGAAAAAGTATCTGATTATGTAGTCTTGGTTCAGAACCCTAGCACTGAAATCTAACTAAGCGTTGTCCTAGGCCTGTCTTATGATGAATGTATATATACATGTGTGTATGTGTGTTTGAAAATCCAGATGGGTGCATACAACTTAACACATGCTGTTATGCTATTCTGAGTGTTGAGAACTTTTATTTTCTTTTATTAAAAGACTTAGGCCTATTCCGTGCCAATTGGCATGGTTCTATGAACATTCTATTAATGTTTCTGTAATAGTTGCTTGTATGCATATTTTATAGTTGGTTTTCTTTTTTTTTTTAAACCAATTTGTCCTGAGTGACATTTGTGGGTTATAGTTTTCTCTGGGTGAGTCATCTTTTCATATTGGTGCCTTCCTCCTTTAGGATGGTAAAGTCATAGCAAGTCAGGCTCTGTTGTAATTCAAGCTATTATGTCATTAAATAGCACCACTCAGCCATCAAAAAGCATTTGGAAATCTTAGACATTCGGAAATGAGCCAGAAGTATTAATGAGGTGTATGTTCCAGGAGGAGGTCCCTTTGCATATATTCCCAAGACCTTCCTCTGTCCTGCTGGATGCTCACTATCCATTTTTCCTATTCCACAGATTATTTTGGAAAATGTGTCCAGTTGAGACTATTATAAAAGCATTTTCCCTCTTGCCAAGGTACAGAGAGGGCAATGTTTTCTGATTCTTAGAGAATACTTTGCCTCGGAAAGTGCGTGTCTAACGAAAGGGCCTGCAGCTGTGGGCTATTTCGATGCTTACTTGAAAACATTTCGGTGTGTTTATTTCTTCATTATACTTTATTTCAGAAAAGTCTTGAAATAGCTTAACAAGATGCAAACTTTCACTGCTCAGAATTTACTCGATAAGCAAAGGAAGGTAAAAGGGGCACAAGAATAGGAAAGTAGATAGAAACCCAAGAATGAGGGTTGCTTGCACAGTGTGCCACACATGAGAAATCTAACTGCCACCTTCAGCAGTTGAAACCGTTGAAGATGGATGGTTTGTCTGGTTAAAGCACAGTGTGAGACGTTCAGAGTTGTTCAAAGTGGATCTCGCGTTTGGCCCTGAGTTTGCATGATGGAAATGTGGCTGCATCCTTGTTCCAGTTGGAGCCCAAGCCTTCTACTTGGAAGAAACCCAGCTATTTTTTGACGATGAAGCCAAAGAGAAAATTGACTTAAGGAAGAGAGTTTTAAGCAGTATAAATTTATGGTCTGGGACAGTCGCAGCTGGAAGGATCTGAAGCGACTGGCCTCCGTGGTGTTCTCGGATGAAGACAGGCCCTGTAGCCACACTGCCTGGGAGGATGTTTTCCTGAGGGTACCTAGTCGGCTGACGCCTTTGTCCCCGAATCTGTCACCTCTCCAGTTCACAGATGGCTTGTGAAAAATGAGCATTGGGTCTTTCCTCAAAGTTGTGATAGGAATAAAGAGGACAATGTAAGGGAGAGAAAAACAAAACAAATCCAGGAAGAAATGCTATTTTATAACCACTAAATAAAAAGACAGACAATCGCCAGTGTTGACAGGGTGTGGAGAATTCACAGTTAGCCTCATCTAGATGGGGAAATAAAATGGTAGGACTGTTGGAAAACTGTTTGATGTTTCTTCAACAGGTTAACACACAGCCCAGACATCCTACTGCTAGGTTAACTCATTGAAGAGAAATGAGAAGTATGGCTCCCTAAAACCTTGTGTGTGAGTGATCGTAGCTGCACCATTCATCACAGATCAAAGTGGAACTCAACTGTCATCAACTCAGGAATGGAGAGAGCTCCGTACATTGTTTGGTTCGGTTTATATGCAGTGTCTGGAGTGAACAAACCCATAGAGGCAGACATTAAGCAGAAGAGCGGTTGGATGGTAGAGGGAGTATCTGCTGATAGGCACACAGGTTTCTTTTGGGAGCAGTTCAAAATGTTCCATTATTGATGGTGATGATGGTCGGGCAATTAGGTGAATGTCCGACAGTTGTTGGCTTACACACTTGAAACTGTGTGATTGCTAACATAAAAGTAGACACATGCAGGGCAGAGTGCTTAGAACTGTACAATGTCTACTGAGCAAACACTCTAAATACAAAGAGACTAGCCGAGGAACTGACCTATGATCCTAAGGCTGTCTTTACTAAGCTAGAGACCAACTTCCTGAAGTGGGAATGAGCCACCTTCCCTGCAAGAGAGCTGGGCAGGGCCGACATGGTGCTGACTTTCCCTTCTGATATGGCCCTTGGTATGTATGTCCTCAGTCTGGTTAGTTTGGGCTGGCCTTCAGCTACGCTTGGAAATGATTTTTGAAGTTTCCTAGTTTTAGATACAGTATAAACCTTGAGATAGCAGCAGCTTTCATGAACTGGTTGAAAAGTTGATCAATGGCCTTGTCTCTGTCTTTTCAGAGACCGATTAGCCCATCTTGCCCTTTTCTTCGCCATCCTCCAGTCTTTACCGTTGCACAACTCTGCTGGAAAGACCCTTGAATACAGTGTACAGTGTGATGGAGTCTTACTCTCTCTCTCTCTTGAGTATTTGCAGTGGGAAATCTTGTGTAACCTTTGAAATTGAGTAAAATTTGGTTTCCCGTGGTTTTTAGTATATTTCATTGGGGTGTTAAAAATGTTCTCTTTGGCCGACTCATTGTCACATGGAAAAATAATGAAGCCCATTATGTAGTGAAGTTGACAGAGTTTATACAATTGAAATTATATTATCTTGGTTTAGTTTGGAATAAGAAACATTATGGGGCTGGGTACCTATTTCAGTGAATGCTTGTCTCACATGTATGAGAATCTGGGTTCCATCTGCTGCCCCGTAAGAAGAAACGAAGGAAGGGGGTGTGTAGGACATAGACAGGGAGACAGAAGTTATCAGCAACCACAATCCCATATTGTTAATTTAAATCATATAAAACTCAGTGCCTGATAAGGCATTATAATTTGAGTTATCCTGTTATATTTGCAAAAACTACGATGAGCTGAAAACTTTATAAAAAATTAGGTTTCAGTTCTAGCTGAGTGTTTAAGAGTGTCCTTCACTCTAGGAACATCTGTCTTTGATGTGCAGAAATCACCACCAAATAATAAAGGTTTGAAAGCTAATAAGCTGGATGACTCTTCAAGTTGACGACACTCCTTGTGCCTGATTTGGTGACTTCACTCTGAGGATCATCACGTATGCTCTGTTATCTAATTCCCTGTGTTCTACTGACCACTGCTTTTGATTCCCTCACCCCAATACTCAATTGGCGAACTCAGCAACAGCCATTTTATTGTTATCTCATGCTTCTGCAGGGATAACGGAGCCCAGTCAGGCTCATCTGGCCTAAGGTTTCTGAACTGGTGGGGCTCCTTGAGGCTGGCCCACTCAAACAACGGAGGATTCATTCTTGAAAAGAGTGCAATAATCACTTTTTAATTACTAGGAAGAGGATAAAGGGAAGGAGTAAGGAGAGAAAAAAATGTTGTACAGGGACTGCAGTGAGCTGATGAAGGCAAACGGTGGAGATGCTAAAAGCAGATGATTATGGACCCTGTGGTGGTCCCTTCACAGCCCCTCCTTTCCTTGCAGCAGACACTTACTTTGATTATTAGTAAAGTATGCACAATAGCTCTAAAGTGTCAAAGATGTTTGGGTGCCTAAAATATGCAGTATCCTAATGAAATATAATTGACAAAGTATTACAGTGATGTAATCAAGTGATGTCTTTGTATTGTTTTATTGAGTAAGTTTAGATGTGTGGGTTATAATTAATGGGCGCTAGATTGCATCTTAGAGATCATATCCACAAAACCCACTTGCGCAGTTCTTAGAGGTACTAAAACATTCTGTAAATGCAAACCACATAGTCCTGAATAAATATTTAATTCTGTTCTTCCCTGTAGTTCCTTCATGGACTGACTCAGTCAGCTGTTCTCAAAAGGAATTCTGGGCTGTACTGGTATTAATTCAAACATTTGGTGTCTACTACTGTGGAATCAATTACCTGAATCTGGGCTCGAACATCTAGAGTTTGCCAGTGTTCCATGTGCTGGGCAGGCACTCGGGGAGGACGCCCCAGATCTATAGACCCTCCAGGAAGTCTATGCAGTAGAAAAGATGTGCAGATTCCTAGCGTTTGGTGAAACGCTGAGATGTCTGCAGGAGTAGTGGGGAAAGCCGTGTGCATGCTCAGATTCTGCAGCTGGGTAGTGGGATAGGAATTTGGGTAACACCAGTTATCACGGATACAGAGAGCTGGGCCAGCTTCTCGGGATCAGCTCTGAGTGTCTTACCTTGCCTGTAGAGCATTACAGTGCTGATCAAGTGCGCTGCTTGGCGGGTCTTGTTTGCTTTACCTGACTGGTGTTAGGAATGCAAGAACAGTAGGGCAAGTACCCATAGTAGCCTGAATTCTCAAAGGGTAATAGAATATAAGCCAACAGCTCGTTCTGTTCTCTTCCCTATAGTCTTCAGGGTACAATTATACCTGTTACTAGGATTTCCCCCCATATCCTCATTGATTCAGCAGTTTTTAAGAGTATAATTGAGAATATGAATATGAAAATAATATCCCATGAAGGTTTATCTTTAACCCACACATCATATCATTAATACTTTAAATCTCATTATGGCGTAAGTGGAATGCTGCATCTTCCTTCCTGTATGGAGAGATTGGAGAAAATTCTGGCCCAATGTCATCATATTCACAAAGTCGATCTCCCATATCCCCAAGTAATCATATTGGGCTGCCCATCTCTAAGGATGTAGCTAAGTTTACATCTCACAGTGATTCATTCGCTGAGAGGTTTTGAAGATGAGGACTCAGATTTTGTTTTATCCAGAGTAGAAGGCAGTATAAGTCAGCATTTTTAGAGTGTAAGCTGAGCTTTACAACTGAACTAAAAACTTCAGACATTAAATCTTATTCACTTGTAAAGCAACTGGATGTGGTAGGAATTGTCTCTTTGAGATAAATGGTGTAAAACAATGACAGCTAATTCCACTTGGAGCCTTGGGTCAGATCTGTCTGGAAAAGTCTCCTGGGCTAGTGACCATTATTCTCGGCTGTCACCTTAGAGAAGGATTCTGATTTCATCCTTGTTTTACTGCCTAAGGTTTCAATAATATGAATCAACTTTGTGTTGAAAACATTGAACAGCATCATTTAATACAGTTCTTAACCTGTAGGTTGCGACCCCCTTTGGGGGTTGAATGACCTTTTCACAGAGATTGTCTAAGACCACTGGAAAACACAGGTACTTACATTATAATACATAACAATAGCAAAATTATAGTTATGAAGTAACAATGAGAATAATTTTCTGGTTGGGGGGCATCACCACAACACAAGGAACTTTATTGAAAGGTGTTAGCATTAGGAATGTTGAGAACTGTTGATTTAGTACATCCAATATGCATAAATAAAAGTAACTTGTACTTGATTTGAAATATAAAATATATGAATACTTTGCCTCATGTTTAGTTATGAAGGAGATAATGTGATTGATATTTAAAAATACAAAAACTGCGCAAGTATTAAAGTTTCTACCCCACTCGCTTTTCTTAGGAAAGTAACTCCTGTGCTTTAAGACCTTTTGTCCTTTATCCCAAGAAGTTGATTTTCATATTTTATTTTGAACATAATTAACACATACTTATCCTTACTGTACCAGTGAATTCATAGATGGTTAAGGGCTTCTGAAGTATTGCCAGCATAGATTTGAACCTGCCTGCAGAGAAGGGTTGTACCCAAAGATTAGCCGAAGGCAATGTGATCTAAGTTCAGATGGAATGGTGGTTGGCGTGTCAGGAAGTGGGAGGGGCTGCAGAGCATGGTCCATGCAGACTTCATGCAGGTTGTGGGGCTTCCGTTGTCCTGTGGGAGATAGACAGAAGTCTTCCTCCTCCAGAAGACAAGCATATGTGTCTCGGGTGGATAGACCTGGGAAGGTGATGCAGAAGTCATGCCGTTGTGTGTCTGAAGCAGTGTGAATATAGATAGATAACCGCGGGGTGGCAGGGGTGGTTAGGAAATGGAGCAGTGTCCAGATGAGGAGGATGGAGAATGTGGGTTCTTTCTGTTTCCTGCAAACTCAGGGCACTGTGATGGGAATTTAAGCAAGTTCAGTAGCTGGGACCACTGTGCATCAAACATCGGCAGATGTGTAGGCCACGCCCAGACTCTCAGCTCGAGTGGATCCTCTGTTTTCTACGTGACTGGGTCCCGTCTTGCTTTTCATCTTTTTCTATAGCTTGTCTGTGAAACTTTTATTGGGATTGTGCAGGCCAAATATAAAATAATGATTTCCACATGTTTTTAGTTTACTCGTGATTGGCAAGTACCATAAAAAGAGTAGATCCTTAGGAAAGCCGTGGGCCTACCGGGAAGATAGATTTACTTTATGCTGAACCTTCCTTTTACTACACATAACTGTGGATCCCAGGACTTTTTCCCTCTGCTGTGTTTTATTTTTATTAATCCCATGAAAATATATGACTCTAATTTGTTATGTTCTTTTCAAATCAGTAGCTGGTCAGATCCTGTCTTTGTTAGGAAGATTCGTGAATTAGAATCTATGACTCACTAGAGCCTTTTACAAGGAAATCTGCATTATTTATTCTGCTCCTCTAGGAGTCTCTTTTTAGTAAGAAATAAATTAAGATAAATAGCATTGGATTGAAGCATAGTTGAATGTCGCCCCAGAAATGGAAATCTGGAGGATTTTTACAGTGGGACCTGCATCCTTCTCTTGTTTATTTTTGAGAATTAATTTTCCAGGCAATGTAAGAGACAGGAATCTGATCCTTGCCGAAGAAGTATGTTGTGCTAGCAACAGAAAAACATTGAAGACCTTTTTGTTAAAAACACAGCATCCAGCGCAGGCAGGTCTTGCTTGAGTGGATATAGTGTCGCACTTCTTAGGAGAGATCTTAAGATACATTACAGATTAAAGGTATAGGCCATTTGCCCATGTTGGTACACACTGCTTTAAGTAAATAAACTGAAGGAAAAAAATACATTTCTACACAGTGAGGAAAAATTCTAACCTAGACCGATGTGATATTCTGCTAGGGAGTTATTGACGATTTTCTTGGTAGAACAATGATAGGGTGATGCGCTAAGCCTCTCTAACAGAGGTGCGTGTTAACATAGTCAGTCACATGTAAGATGCTGTAGTACTTTGGGCCTGTGCTAAAAGAACTGAGGTATTAGATGTGCATCGACAAGATGAATGCATAAAGGAAAATGTGTATAAACACAATGGAGTTTTATTTAGCCATGAGGAAGAATCAAAGTATGCTCATTTCCAGGAAGACAGATGGAAATAAAGGCCGTGGTATTAGGACAAATAAGAAAGGCAGAATACCTCCTCTGCCTCTCGTGAAGTCTATATTTTGCACACACATGCCATGAAAGCAGCAGGGGATGAATGAGGTGGGACAGGAAAGGGCCGGGTAGTGTGAAGACGTGAGAGGTGCCTGTCGGAAGAGTGAATGCACACTAGTTAAACAGTAGTGTGTCAGAAAGAGCCGAAGTTTACAGATAAAATCAGAGTCTCAGAATATTAGTAGGTGGAAATATGTGGCACTTTACCATATTTTTGCCGTCTGTGCATTTATGTGTGTGCTGTATGAAGTTTATGTGGAAGCCAAGTGAATGTTGTGCCATTAAGCAATGGGTGTAGAATGCCTGGTCCTGTTTGGTTGGCATGCTTATAAGACACCTGCCACTTTGCCAGCCTAGTGGGTATAGCATTTGTGTTTCTCTGATCCAGTCGTGAAGGGAGGTGCCCCCCCCACTGAGCAAATGCCGTGTTTGGGGGGACAGTAATACTGTGTCATCCAGGAACACGGGGCCTTCTCAGAGGCTTAAGCTTCCAGTTAGGAATGGAAACACAGAGATTCCTCATCTCCTGGCAGTTTCATAACTTAAGTGGATGAATGTGGGATGAGAGCTTGGGTGGAATGACCAGTGTAGTGATTGGGAGAGAGTGGAATTCAAATAGCAGGCGTGTTTTTGCAGGTAGATACCATGGTGCAGTCACTGCTTTTTCTCGCCAGTTCAGACTTGTGCTGGGAACACAACACTCTCGGTTGTGAAACCGTGGTCTATCCATCAGTGCCGGGCATCAGTCTGAGTGGGTGTGTGCCTTCTAACTAACCCCACACATGGCATTTCTGCCCTCTGCAGCCAACAGGCGGGCTGAATGAGTTGGTTACGAAGGGAAGTGACCTCGCTGAAGCAATATGGACTTGTTTGCTTCTTTGAATTATCCTCAGTAGGAGAGGATTCTACTGCATCCGCTCAGAGGCAGATGGGCCCATCTGTTTCCACCTTCGGCTCTGCCATTGCTTGTGTTTAGAGCTACGCCCTTCCTCCCAGGATCTTCAAGTGCTTAGCAGAGGGCCCGCAGTTATCTTCACGCCAATTGCTACTTTGCTCAAGCAGGTGGAATAAATTAGGCCTTTCCACCTCCCTGTCCTCTAGTCTCTGTTAGTCGTTCCCTGACACTGAGATGGTCTGTGATGGCAGGGGGCTGTGGTTTGTAAGGATGATAGTGGGTCTTCGAGTCCCAGTGTTCTGTAGGTTGGTTCAGAACTGTCTTGTGTCTTGCATTTTGCTAGGATTTTTATTTGTTCATTTGGCGACACTTTCCTGTGCCTGTGATGCAGCAGTGGTATATGTGTTGGCCCTTCACAGAGCTGGGCTTTCTGTCCCCAAAGCCTCTGTTGGTCATGTTGGGTCTGTGGATCTTGGCTATGAAGAGTGATGAGGGTTTGGGGAACCAGTAAGGACTTTCTAGTTATTTCAAGAAAGGGTTTCTCTGTAGCTTTGGTGCCTGTCCCGAAACTACCTCTTGTAGACCAGGCTGGCCTCGAACTCATAGAGATCCACCTGCCTCTGCCTCCCTAGTGCTGGGATTAAAGGTGTGCACCACCACCGCCCGGCCCAATAGGGGCTCTTTAGACTTGCTTGCTCCCTATATCTCTTTGGGAAATCTATGATGGTTTGTTACTGGGCTTGGACGTTCCTCTTTGGGGGAAAATGTCGGAAAAAGATGTAGAGAAGTTTGTTTATAAAACGCAGTTTGAGATGATTTTTCTTTGAGCAGCAGACAAATACAGTTCCATCAGCAAATATATATTTAGATGCCACGAAATACAGGCAACTGCAGTCCCCCAGAGCCTGCTCCTTCCCAGATCCAAATTTTCTTAGATTCCAGAATATGTTCTCAGTTTCTTTGTAATTCTGTAGCAAGTGCTAGCTGAAACAAAATCAAATCAAAGCAAACCAAACCCAGAATTTTATTTGGTAGAATAATGTGGAAGCCCACAAATTCAGCGGATTGACAGTGAGAAATTGTAGGGCAGAACATTAATAAACACGAACTTGTGTCATTAAGTACATTTCTTTTTATTTCATAAACTTTATTATACAAAAGAATTAGAGATAAATAAAAACATTGGAAAAATCTTCTTTTTTAACCAAATAAATTCCAGTTCCTATGTGGTAAAGTGTCTTGGTAATAGTTTCACTCAGTGGAGCGAGTCATTTGCGATGCCTGGGAATTTTCACTGTTGAAACCACAGAGTAGAAACCGCTAATAAAGATGGTGGGGATCCTGAGTTGTCACACTGTTAGCCACAGATGCCAGAGAAGCTAAGTTGATGCTCTCGTTCTGACTCCTGCCATGACGTCAGGCTGTTAGAAGCCTCGCTTGTATCATTATAGTGCTTGCAAGGGGGAAACTCAAGTTGCATTGCGCTTCTCGCCCTGGAAAAGCCCGCTGTTTACTCTTTTATGTACACACTACTGTGGTGTTTGAAGTGCTGATTTCTTTTTCTAGAAGGTTGATAATTTCAATTTTTAAAGCCTTAGTTTCTGACTTGAGTGTGCACACCTGATAGGTAAAGAAGGCCTAGCGAGTGTTTCTTCTCCACGCTTGACGCCCCTTTAGCAAAGCATTTTTGGGCTTCTCCGCACAGCTCAGTGGTTTCTGATTGATGACTGAGAGGGCCTGCCTGTGTGAGGGAGGAATATACTGTGCTGGTCAGCATGCCCGAGGACTAGATAAGTCTCGTCTAAATGCAAGAATCTGTGCACACACATAGGCTGCTTACTTCTGAGGCCACAATCCTGGACATTACCTTTGCAGTGCAAAGCTTATGCTTGGGACCAGAGATACTGTTGGATCCTTTTTCCAAGTTAGTATAGAACTAGAGAGGGAGAGAAAAATGTTACCAGCTGGGCTCCACGAAGCCCAAAACATAGTGGAAAGGAAGCACCCCTTCCAACACAGCAGACCTCCCCAAACCCCGTAAATGCCTTTAGAAATATGCAGACTTACCTAGAAATTTATATGTCTACCCCCCAAGTTCTTCTGCACATTGACGGGTGTTCTGTCCTCTGTTAGATTTTTCTACTAAATATATATATATGATGATGGTCAGCTTGATGGTTGTAATTGGCTGCACACTGTCCACTCTCCTATCGTGTGGATGCCATGTTGATTTTACAGTCAGTTAGTAAGCACGCTGCCATGTGAGCCTCATACCCTGATAAACAGTGGGAAGCATGCGCTTCTAAGAGGTACAGGTGGCAGCTGCTTTCCCTCTGTTTCACGGGAAGGGGCTGTGCCTGTGTACCTCTCTGTGGGGGTGATGAGGCTTGATTTGGGGCTTCCTGGTGAACACTGACTGTCTGTGTATTCTTTCCTAGTGCCATAACCTGACCCGGAATATAAAATGATTAAAACCTGAACCACCCCCAGAGCAGTGCTTAGTGATTTTCGTGAAAACACACTTTGGAATTCATGTACATACGTTATTATAAATGTGTTTCCAACTTGCACTGAGGATCAGTCAGTAGGATGCTTGCCTCCTATATACAAAGTCTGTGGTCCAATCCCTAGGATCACATAAATTGGGCAGCATAATCCACTCAGATGTGGGCAAAAGGATCAGGGGTTCAAGGCTGTCTTTGACTACATAGAAAATATGAAGCTATATAGTTTGTGTAAATGTATATATTCGGAGTCAGGTTTCTTGGTAGAAATATAGTTTTCTGGTTTTGGATTTAGTTTTCATTTCATCAAATTAGTACATTGGGATATCTTTCCAGAATATGTTCCACTAATCAAAGCTTTTTTTTTTTTTGAGACAGGGTTTCTCTGTATAGCCCTGGACCAAACTGGCCTTGAACTCGAGCTCAGAGATTTGCCTGCCTCTGCCTTCCCCTCCAGAGTAGTGAGATTTAAGCCATGCGCCACCACCTACCAGCTTCAAAGCTCATTTTTTTTTCTTCTTGATGAAAGGTTGACCATAATAGCAGGGCTGATTGTTGTCTTAAGTTGAACATGGAGCTGTTTGAAGCACTAACTAGCCCCTAATCTTGGGAGGTGTCTTCTCATTGTAAGACTGTAGTTTCCAGTCTTCCTGTTGCCTTAGTTACTGCTCATGCTGTTGTTTTCTCTGTTTCTTTTTTATATCTCTATATAGAATATTATAAATAAAATTTAAATATTTTTCTATCACTTCCTTTTTCTTTTTTTGCATTTCTATTTATTTTAAAACTTTACTAAATTTATTTAACTTTATTTATTTAACTTATTAATTTTAATTTAGATTTTTAAAAAATACCAATCCAAGTTCCCACTCCCTCCCCTCCTCCATTCCCTCCACATACCCTCCTACTCCAACCCCACCCAATCCTCAGAAAGGGTAAGGCACATTGCTTTGGGAAAGGTCCAAGGCCCTCCCTACTATATCTAGGCTGAGAATAGGATCCTCAAAGCCAGTACAAACAGTAGGGATAAATCCTAGTGCCACTGGTCCCTCAGTCTGCCCAGCCATGCAACTGCCAACCACATTCAAAGGGACTAGTTTGGTCCTATGCTTGTTCCTTCCTCGTCCGGCTGGAGTTGGTGAGCTCCCATTAGCTCAGGTAGACTCTTTCATGTTTCTTTTTAAGTTCTGCTAGGGGATGTTACCATTTTCCCTTAACAGAGAATCAGAGGATGCGAGTGCTGAGCTTCTGCTGGTTAACATGTCTTTGTTTGTAAATACCAGTAATGAGGCAGCAAGATAGAGTGAGTGGGTCAATCCAACTTCAGCCAGAGAAACAGAATCCGTTGGACCCAGGAAGAGATTTGTTGCACGGAGTGAACTGTGGGGCTGATGAGCCCTGCCTCGAGTCCACAGAGCTGGCTGTCGGAAAGAGCCGGCTGGCACACCGAAGCATGTGAGAAGCTGTTAGGAGGTAACTTCTTCCGAGGAGTCCTGGCTCGGTTTGGAAGGCTTTTCATGGACTGGATCAGGCCCAGCCAGTGTATCAAAGATACTTTCCCTTGTTTTGATTGTGGGTTTTAATCACATGGACTAAAGGCCTTCACAAGCTTTTGATTGAGTCACTGTGGACCATAGCGGAGCCAGGTTGACACAAGAGAGTAGAGACTGACTGCCTACTTGCTTCTGTTTCTCTTAGAATGCTTCTCATTCCAGTCCTTAGTTATTCTGCCCTCTGGGGGCTCCAGCGATACAGCAGGCTCGTCTTCCTCGGTCCCCATCTCTCCTTCCACAGTTAAGTTTCCTCATAACTTGCTGCAGAACCCAGGCGGCTTCTGCTCTGCTCCAGAGCCAAACGTTATTTTTTCCTTTTCCTTCCGTTTTCTGTGAAGGCTGTCTTCTTGATTTGTGTTGCTTGTCTTACTGGGGCCGAGTGTTCCCGTTGTTCTTTATTAGCTGAAGTTACGTGTATCAGCTTGGCACCCATTCCAGCTTAAAGCTTTAGTTCACAAAGACAATGGTTGCAAAATTGGATGCTGCTTTGGTGTCTGGTTGCTGTTGTCATTGTTCTTTGTCGCCCTTACTTGGAGAAATGCCATGCTGCAGGATTGATGGGATTAAACCAGAGTAAGAAGTCTAATTGCCTGTCTGTTTTGGGCTGCTTCTTCAAAAGAATTTCCTACATTCTCTTTGAAGACACCACCCTTTCATGTTGGATTTCCAGAGTTACAGAAGTTTTTTGGTGCTATCTGAAGAGCAACGTTTATCAGTTTTGTCCCCCCACAGGAGAAAATGCTGAAGGATTATGAGGAAGCTCTGCACGATGTCTTTCCGTGTTTGGGACTACTCACTATTAACTTCACAGTGTCCTCTGTTTTTGCCCAACCTTTTCTAATCACCTATAGGAAACCCTCATGTCCTCATCTCTGCCGCCCTTTACGCCCCAGAGAAAGGGCTGCCAAGTTTTCTCAGGGCAATATGCGCAGTGGTTTAAGAGGTGTTAATAGGAATCACTGAGGATAAAGGCCAAGGTTTAGCAGTAGCTGCTTATCTCTGATTAATAACACTAAGTTTTTTCTTCTCAGAGTTTTAACATGCAATAACATAGTCAGATGGAAATAATTTGCAAGTGTGAATTAAAATGGGATTTCATGGTCCCAGCGGTTCTACAGTTGGAAAATGCTACCTGAGAGCAAAGTGTGCTCAGATCTGCTGTCGGCATAGTGAGGGTTATCAAATACACTTACTGATCTGTAAAGAGTCACGGTGCTCAGAAAGGACAATGAAATCGACCGAGTTCTTCATCAGTCCTTACCTTGATTGTTCATTTCTTTGTGGCACGTCACCATAAATTTGAGGGCCTTAGACAGCAGCAATCTTCTTGAAGTTCTCCTGTTTTCCCAGGGTCAGGAATTAGGGAAAACCTTGGCTGGTTGCTGTCTGGCTTCAGACAGCTGCAGTTACACGGGGCCTCATCTGGACTGTTTGGTAGCCCGGAGGCCACAGAGCACACAGGATTCTTGTGTGACACCTGGGAACCTTGACAAGTATTGCAGTGACTATGGTGAAGTTGGGTGTATGAAGTTATAGGTTACATATCCGCGTCAATGTCACCTTTTTTGACTGACCTCAGGCTTGCTTTGCTCTGTCAGCCCTGCATGGTGCACTACTCAGATTTAGGCAAAGCTTCTGGGCGCCAGTTAAGTTACCCACGGTTCTCTTGAACTCACTTCATAGCCCTAATTGGCCTTAAAGTAGCCATCTTCCTGACACCCTCCTGAATAGCTGAGATTGCACTTCTGGTTTTGGATTCCATCTTTGATAATGGAGTGCTGTGATTCTAACAGAACGTATAGGACTGCAGAAAGAAGTCATTATGGGTTTCTTTGGATGTAAAACAATCTGCCTGCCATCTCTCTCCTGACCAGAACAGTTTACCTCTCTCTGGAGCATATAAAATACAGCCTTGGATTTGTAAGACCCAGACTCTCTGAAAGCCCTACCTTACCATACTATCAGGCTCAGCTGCAAACAAAAGCTTCATCTTCAAAACTTGGTCTGAGTACAGAGGAGGCTCTTTGGAATCAGCTCCCTGGCTCTGCTCCTTGAGTTCTGTTGTGAAGGCCTCTAAGCTGAAGAGTCGCACATTTGCTCCCCATATGCTACAGATACCCTGTAGCGGCAGGCATCCTATGAGATAGTCTAAAAGTGGCAATGAAGAAGCACACAGATATTTGACAAATTTGGAATCTTCTAGGTTCCTGATGTCATATCCTCTTCTACCATTTTTTGGGGTGTTCAGATCCTCAGTTGTGTTAACGTTCTTTGTGTATAAAAAAGATTAAGTGTTTTGGAGCCCAGTAGCTTCTCAGTAACTTCCCATTGGCTAGTTTGCATGCTTGGATACTGAAGACCTTTGTATGTTGGGCATCTGAAGTGCCCCATTGTATGTTGGGAGTCTGAAGCTCCTCTTTCACTCTGTATTCTTTGTTTTAGTCCAACCTGGTAATATTTTATAATACAAACATCAAGAAAACAAAAACAAGCACACCAAAGCTATGGGTTTCTGTGAAGTGTATTGATTTCATTTCCTCAGAGAAAGTACCTGTTTTGCTTTGTTCCCAGGCTCCTTGTGCCAGACAGTGAGACAGTGCCTTTATGGGTCATGAGAACCCTGTTATGTGTGCAGTGGTTTTACATGACAAGATCTCTATCCAGGCTTAGGAAGGTATGCATCCAAATAGAATAGAATCCCCAAAAGCCAGT
>LOEQ01001326.1:221592-233945 GCA_001685075.1 Bramus lutescens
TTCTTCTTCTTCTTCTTCTTCTTCTTCTTTTCTTCTTCTTCTTCTTTTCTTCTTTTCTTCTTCTTCTTTTCTTGACAGGGTTTCTTCCTGATTCTGCTTCCAAAGTGCTGGGATTAAAGGCATGTGCCACCACTATCTGGCAGTTAATTTTTAAAAAACAGTTTAAAATTACATTCAAACAATTTTAAATTAAAGTTAAGTCATTTTTCACCAACATGTTGTTATAAAACTTTTCAAACATACAGCAACATTAAAACACTTCATGGTGACAGACCTAGAACCATGATTTGGCTGTTGTTACAGTTGCTTTCCTACATGCATTTCCCACATATTTATCCACTTTCCCACCTCAACTTTTCCGTGCATTTCAGAGTGAATCAGAGGCATTAATTGCCGCTCTTTGTCTCGTCACTTCAGCATGAATAAAGTTATTTTTGAGTAAGTGCAGAGAGCAGGAATTCTATACTCTTAGATTTTAGACTATGCTCACTGCAAAGATTTCTGATGATTGTAGCGTTGATAATAAATTAGAAACAAGACCTCACTCGTTGGTTTTCATTGCCGTTTCTCCTTGAGTGTGCTGTGTTCTATTGCTGCTGTTGACTGTCTCTCACGTTTATGCTCTAGGGTGGAGTTCACAAATGTAGAGCTTGAGGCAGAAATACCTTAGGACAGAATAGAAATCTTGAGTGAAAAGTTTCCTTCTTGTATTTCTTTTAGGGAAACAGCTTTGTTGTTGTTTTTCTCCACACTTGCTTGTTCATACAACGGTGAAAATTATCCCAAGTAGTGATATACAAGACAGGTTTTTCTGACTCTTCATATTCTTTTGTTAAGGTCCCATTAATGTCAGGTGAAATGATACTACAATATCAAGTTGTTACTTTAAAGCCCGTTGTTTCTCATAAACCCTGTGGGTCGCCCCAGAATCTGTTAAAGACACAGATTCTCTCCCTACTCCATGAGATTCTGAATGGTAGACCAAGTGGGGCCTTGGAGTGTAAGGGTGGCCAGCAGCATCCCCTGCCAGATCTTGCTGCATAAGGTCTTCTAAAATGTACCATCACTGATTATCAGGACATAACCTCCTAATGACTGACATCTCCCTCTGGCTTCTTTTTGTCATAACATCAGTTTTCTTAACAGATCTCGGTAAATACTGGTGGCATCCCCGAGCAAATACAGTCCCTCTCTGTGCACGACTCTCAGGTGGGTCCTTCTGACAATCGTTTGTGTTTGAGACGCTTTGTAGACAATTCGTAGAGAAATTCAAGGAATATTTATTTTGTATGTATTCTTTCATACATTACATTCTAACTGTAGTTTCTTCTTTGTCCACTCCTCTCACTCCCTCCACTCCCACCTCCTGTCTTCCCCAGATCCACTCCTCATCCATTTCCCTTCAAAAAAGAGCAGGCCTCCCAGGGATTTCAACTGAACATGGCATAGCAGGTTATAGAAAGAGTAGACATAAACCCTCATATATCAAGACTGGATGTGGAACAGGAGGGATCAGACAGGGGTGATGAATGGAAAGAGAAAACTGGAAGAGATGACTGGAATCGGGGAGCATGGGGGGGGGCGATATGGAAACCTGGTGCAGTAGAGATTCCCTGGAATCTACAAGGGTGACCTTAGTACTCCTAATAACGGGACACAGAGCCTGAAACCGCCATGTTCTGTAACCAGGCAAGGCTTCCAGAGGTGGGACTGGGGCCTCAAGCCAGCCACAAAACCTTTTACCTCCAGTTGTCCCTCTTGGAAGATGTGTTGGGGTAATGGTGGCGTAGTTTCTGGGAATGGCCAGCTAATGACTGGTCCAACTTCAGGCTCGCGCCACAGGAGGGAGCTCACATCTAACACTGCCTGGATGGCCAGGAACCACAGGCTGGATAACTCAGAGACCTAGTATAGAACAAAACATGAGAGAGAGAGAGAGAGAGAGAGAGAGAGANGGGGGAAAGAATTTTTAATGATATTCTGCTATACTCAGATCGGTGCCTAGCCCAGCTGTTATGAAAGAGGTTCCAAACATGATTGATGATAGATGCAGAGACCCACAGCCAAACATTAGGCGAAACTCAAGAGTTTTAGACAGACACTTCAGGATAGTGCTCCCAGGTCAAGGGCTTAAAAACAATAGAAACCTAATATTATTTTAGGTTGATGTGAACAAAGAGAACATCTCTACTGTTAACCATTCTTTGCAAGATGTTCACTCCTAAATAACAGACTTTTAAGAAGGGAATAGATTACCCAAGTGCCTCCGAAATCACTGGTACTGTGGGCGAAAAGCAAAGGGACAAAAATGACTCTTAAGTCTATTAAACTCTAGCTACCAAGTACCATGGTTAATTGATTCTTTTCTTCCTTGCTTTTGATTGAATTTCTATAACCTCTCTTGGTGATTCTTTTATCATTGAGTTTTATGGGCCAATTCATCTCTGCGACTTGTCTTATTAAAGTAACAGTCCAGTGACTGTGCAATGCATGTATAATGCACACTCATAACAGGTGTATGGCGGGAGGGCCTGTGTTGTGATTGCGTTGGGCGGTGAAGCTATCAAGGGAAGGATGTAGACACAGAGCCCCAGGATCGGACCAGGTGTTTGGTTGTCTCCTGGTACTCTGATTGCCTGCTTCTGTGTTTTCTGGAGCGGCTGTAAGTTGAGGAGGTGTTGGTCCAGAGGGGTTTTGGAACCGCTGGAAGCCTCCCCGAGGTCTGATCACCAGTCCTTGTCATTTATAGCTACAGGAAGACATCCAGAGGTTAAGTGGTTTGCGCAGGGCCACGCAGCTGCTCGGAGACAGAAGCAGGGTTCAGTTTCCATCACTACAGTCTATCATCCAGCTCAGTGATAGACCCTGAGGTGAACTAACTGTAGGGATCAGCCTCATCATAAAAGACAAACTAGGGGGATGTGTGGGTCTGAAACAAAGGAAGTAAACAGGAAAAGGGGACAGTATTGATTCACATTTTATAATTTATGGCTCACTTTGACATTTCTTATTTTCCCAGCCTTTTGAGACAGGTGGCTTACCTATTTTGTAAATGAAGCAACAGGCTCTGAGAATTGCCAGCCCATGGTGGTTG
This sequence comes from Bramus lutescens, assembly GCA_001685075.1. Lineage (NCBI taxonomy): Eukaryota > Metazoa > Chordata > Mammalia > Rodentia > Cricetidae > Bramus > Bramus lutescens. The sequence continues at coordinate 224,687 of LOEQ01001326.1, forward strand.
CACAGCAGGTTACCAGCAGAGCCAAGCTGTACTTGAAATCTTTTCTTTTTCTTGCCTTTTCTTTTTCAACAAGGAGGTCTGATCTAGCCCTGGTGTCTGTAGGACTAGAATGTGACAGAGGCATCCGTGATAGATGACCTATACCAAGATGAGAGCTGAGAAGGGCAGTGAGGACTGGTGTCGACTATCTGTGCTCACCTCTGATGCTCACAGTTAATGCACCTAAGTCCTCACCCCACCCCACCAGGTATAGTGTGCAGATAGAACTCAACACCTTATGCGTGGCAGGCAAGTATTCTGTCACTGAGCCATATCCCTAGCTCTTGCTTTTTTGCCACAGGTTCTTGCTGTGTAGCATAAGCTGTACTTAAACTTGCAGTTCTCCTGACACTACGGCCTGAATGCTGGAATTTCAAGTGTCGCAACCATCCCCGACAAGCTTCCTTACCTCTGTGCATCTCCACAGTCCGGTGGATGTTGGCCCTTTGCTCTGGACCACTTTAGGTGGATACTGTAATCTGGACTAGCTGCAGCAATACCATCCACTCCCAGAATTCACCTTAGGACTGAGGCTGTCTGTCTGAAGCATTGGCACCCACAGATGTGATGTTAATTAAGCAGCTTTCTGATCCTCTGAGAAGGTGTTGTGAAGTCAAAGAAGACCTGCTGGGATAAACACTGATTTTGAAGTTTCAAGAAAAAGATATAGGAATCAAGGGATACTGTTATTTTATTTATTCATTCTTTTCCCAAGAAAGCATAAAACATTGTCGTTTTGTTTTCAAAGGGCCAATCCAATGCTAACGAAGACTTCAGAGAAGGTCCTTGTGCAGTCAACCTTGTTTTAAGATTAAGGTAAATGCCATTATTCCCTATTTTGCATTATTTGTTTTTTCCACTGGTACAGTATTCTGACCTCCTGCTTTAACTTTTCATAATATTAGGATAAGATGAAATTGTTAAGTTATGTGATTTTCCCAAACAACAGTATATGCCATTTTCCTGGAACTAATTGCACTCCTTTCATTGCTTGCGAAATGATTAATAAGAGAAACACCATTTGAGAGGAGCTGTAGGCTGTGTACCCTCCATTATGTTTTCCCTTGCCTTTTCTTTATCGTTCGTTCGTTCTTTTTTTTTAACAATGTAAAATCACAGTAAGAGATTTTTAATGAGTTTCTTTCACACTCCAGCAGTCAGTTTCTGACAGAAATAAACCATGCTTGTACTACAAGTTGCCTATTCAGAACATTTGTCAGTGGCAGGTTTGATCAGCCACTGTGGAGAAATGACAGATATATTTTGAAAGCACTTTCATTCTTCTAGATAATGGATACAAATATGGCGCCTGACAGTCCATTGCCTGGTGAATGAAAGCTGATTCTATTTTAAGACTCTCTTAAACTTAAAGGTCTATCTGTGCAGATGTTCTTTGTTAAGGATGTAGTATCTCAAGAGAAGAGAAAATTGGCTGGGCTTAATTGCAGACAGCCCATTTTACCAGGTCAATCAGAATGCTATCACGTTTCTGAAGGGGTTTAAAGGAGAGCCATGTGTTCTCCCGAAAGTTACACACATAAAGTGTGTGTGATTAATGGACATGTTCACACGTGTGGCTAGGAAAATGGGTGTGTAGTCAAGCTCAAGGTTGGTTTCCAACTCACAGAGCTGGTGTAGTCTGCGGGAAAAGATACCATGATCACCATTCTTAGGTTGGGGACAGTCTGCAGTGTCTTCCCACATACCTTCAAGGGGACCCCACAGGAGTATGTGGTGACACGTGGAGTGGATTTTCTAGCCAAGGGGAGAAACTGCTGCAACACAGTAACTTTGAGGAAGATGTACAATTAGTGACTTTAGCAACTGCCAAAGAATGATGTAGACCGTTCTTGTTTTTGCCTTTGGAACCAGAGTGGAGAGTTAAATATTCAAATTCCTTCCATTGTGTATCCAGTTTTCTGAAAGAAAAACCTACATCAAATGAGAAGAACGGAAACAGATGCTGACATATGTTATGGAGGGTATTGTACTGAATAGTTTCGTATCACCTTCACATACGCTAAAGTCATCTAAGAGGAGGGAACCTCAATTAAAAAAATGGCTTCATAAGATTGGGTTATAGACATACATATAGGTCATTTTCTTAATTAGGGATGGGGGGCAGAGCCTGTTATGCCACACCTGTGCTGGTGGTCCTAGATTCTATAAGAAAGCAGGTTGAGCAAGCCAATAAGCAGCACCCTTTCTTGGCCTCTGTATCAGATTCTGCCTCTAGGATCCTGCCCTACTTGAGTTCCTGTCCTGATGTCCTTCAATTGTGAACAGTAATTTGGAAGCATAAACTAAATAAACTCTACTCTAAGTTGCTTTGGTCATGGTGTAATAGTAACTCTCACTAAGACGAGTATATTAGTTTTATATTGCTATGTAAAAGTGATGTGAAACAACACCCACTTTCTGTCTCATCATGTCTTAGATAGGCCGGGCCAGCTTTACTAGCTTCTCCATTGTCTTATAAGGCTGGACCCAAGACACTCTGCCTATTGGGCTTCAAGGTCCTCTGCTTAGCTCACTTGGGCTGTTAGCTAAACTGAATTCTTTACACCTATAGACTGAGGCTCTTAGCAATATCCCACCCTATTCGTTAGTCTTCTTGATACCAAGGGGAGAGGGTTATGAAGTAGGCCACCTACATCAGGAAAGAGAACTGTTAGGGACATTCTAGAGCTCCGCAGTTCCTACAAGATCACTCCAAATGAGGTCACATTATAATGTAGAAGTTAAGAAGTTAAGAACAAACCTTGAGGCAGAGCGAGTGGTATTGATAAGGGTTCCATTCAGGAAGCACTGATTAAAAAGTTATAAAATTCTAGGAAACCAGTGTGGGCAGTCATGGCAGGGTGTGAAGTTGGAATTGGTGTGGAAGCCCAGGCATGGAGCCTGCACAGCTTCTGGAGAAGAGTTTGCCTTCGCTGTTATGGGATCAGGCAGCCGGTGAGCAGAAGCATGATCTGAACTGAATTTTCAAACCATCACTGCAGCTGCCGTCAGCTGCCATATGGAGAATATATTTAGCATTTTTACAGTAATATGCTATGCAGACTTTATTTTCTGTCTCTGTCAATTTGGTGTTGTGTGTGATTCTTCTATATGTGTGGGAACTGTCGTCCTTTGAATGAAAATGGCCCCCATAGGTTTATAGGGAATGGCACTATTAAGAGGTACAGCCTTGTTGGAGTAGGCGTCGCCTTGCTGGAGGAAGTGTGTCACTGGAGGTGGACTTTGAGGTTTCAGATGCTCAAGCCAGGCGCAGTGTCGCTCTCTCTTCCTGCTGCCTGCTGATCCAAATGTAGAACTCTCAGCTGTCTCTCCAGCACCATGGCTGCATGTGTGCTGCTGTGCTTCCCATCCTGGGGATAAAGGACTGCACCTCTGAACTGTAAGCCAGCCCCACTTAAATGCTCTCATTTATAAGAGTTGCTGTGGTCTCAATATCTCTCCACAGCAGTAGAAACACAAAGACAGGTATGTATTTGCTTAATTTTAGAAAGTTTTCTTCTGTGGTCTTGTTGAAGAGCTATTCTGTGCCACTGACCTGGGAATCTTCTCATTCATCTGAATCCATAATTTGAAGATTTTGTCTTTTTCCGGTGTCCCAAAGTTCTTGCATGTTTGTGTGTGTGTGTGTGTGTTAATTTTCATCTTTTAAATTTATGTTTTCCAATTCTTCTACTTTATCTTCAGGTCCTGACAGTCTCTCATCTGCTTGACCCATTCTATTTGTAAGGATTTCCCTGAGTTTTCTAATTGGGCTATTGGGTTTTTTAATTCTGTCTTAAATATTCTGTTTACTGAATTCAGTTTTTAAATCTTAAATTGCCTTTGTCATTTGATTCAGTCATATGTTTGTCATAGACATCACTCAGGCATTGCTTGTTATGCTCTTTAATAAGGTACTCCTGTCTTCTGTAAACTTACCAAATTCTTTGAGGTTTATGATTATTCTTTTAAATAATACGTTTTGGGGTTCATCTGGGGAGTTCTCATTACAGAATATTTCTATAGGGCTCATGGGTTTGAAGGGAGTTCCATATTGTGTTTTTGTGATGTGACCTGGGTGTGTAGACTTCTTTCTTGGGTTGTCTGTCTAATGTGAGATCTAGCCTGCCTGAGGTTAGACTATTACAGTAACTGACTGACTAGAGCTAAGACCAGGGAATGCCCATCCATGAACTACTTAGTGAGTTCTAGGTCTGGGAGTATAGAGATGATGCAGGGACAGATGGGAGTCAGGCTGACTTGTGAGGTGAAGGTCATTCACAGGCCACACATACAGAGCTACAGACCACACAGACTTTGCATCATTGAAAACAGAGCCCCTCAGCAGGTGACTGCAGTCATTAGACAGATTAGACCAGGATAGTGACTAATGGAGCCAGTAAGATCCTCTTTAGAGAAAATTCTTAAAGATTACTCTAGGCTTTGGCTGAAAATGTTATTAGTGGAGTCATAATCTTCATTTCCTGAGATTGACAAGAGAGTTAGACTTTTAGGTTGGGGTAGAATCAAGAGTTTTGCTTTGGGCACATGAGGTGAGACCTGTTCAGTCTATTAGATGTCAATGCGTTGGACCCTAGGGTCCAATTACTGAGGAGGAGTCGCCCCAAGAAAACTTTCACATCGCAGTTGATGTAAAAGCATGAGGATTTTAATTCTGTCGTGACAGGGTCTTTCAGCATTTGAGAAGCCAAAAGACCCCAAATGCTTGTCACAAGCCATTTTTAAAGCAAAAAGCCATAGAAACAAGGGTGGGGGGAACTCAGGGATTGTTTCCCAACTATTGGGATTGGCTTATTCAAAGGACTATTAACAATAATTGGTCTGAGCCAGGGCTGGAGGGCGGTTGCCAGATCAGGTGAGGTAAGAGGAAACATTTGAGGGTCACTTTGAGCCTTTCCCAGGGACTGAGTCAAAACACCAGGAACTGAGTCAACACCTAAGGGTTATCTTGCCCCTATTCCAATAACTGAGTTCTATTTGGAGAACATTCACAAGGGCTCAGGGAGATGGAAAGTTCTCAACATTTCAGTACGTGCATATATAGTTGTTAGGTCCTTGATTCCCAGGGAGGGGGGAGCACTACTGCTGAGAGGCCTCAGAAATGGCCTCGGAGTTGTCTTAAAGTTCTACAAATGTACATATGCCAAGTAAGCATTTAGGTGCTCTTAAAGCCAAAGATGTAAGGACAAAGACCACCAAATCATCATGGCCAAATTAATTAAAGGAAGCCTTTTTAAAAATTGTTTTATTGAGTTGTGTATTTTTCTTCACTCCACTCCCTTTTCCCCCCACCCCTTCTGTACCCTCCCATGATCCCCATGCTCCCAATTTACTCAGGAGATCTTGTCTTTTTCTACTTCCCATGTATATTAGACCCATATGTGTTTCTATGTTTCTCTTATGGTCCTCTTTGTTGTCTAGATTCTGTGGGGTTGTGGATTGTAGGCTGGTTTTGCTTTACGTCTAAAAGCTATTTTATTTGTGTACAGAGGCTTCATTCCCCTAAAGGCAAGGTTCAAAAGGTCAGCACTGGATATGAGGAAGGGGAAGATGAGGTTTTTATAGCTCGGGTAGGGGATTTCCAAATGGGAGATTTGATAGGCAAAATAGGTGGGGATGCAGGAGCAGAACTTAAGTATAACGAATATTCCCAGCTGTCTCTTGAAACAAAGACATGGTTGCAAGGTAGTCGTAACAACAGGTGGTCATAACAATCTTTTAAGCCATAGGTAGTGTTGCAAGATGGTCATTACAAGTTCTTGAAACAAAGGCATGATTGTCGTTTCCTGGAACAGGCAGTATAGAACCCTTTGTAGTTAAAGTTACAGGTGGGGGCATAGTCCAATCCTTGAGAAACAGATTGAATTATAAATAAGAATGAATCTGGTTTGTCTTTGCTGTAAAATAGCTTTTAAGCCTAAGATGGAGACAAGGTGTATGCTTTCAGGGCCTGAGCTCGAATCGACTTTGAAACTTTTGATGCTTGACATGTGAAGCTGTTAAGTGTGGCTAACAGCATCTAGGAAACAGTGGGAGACAGAGGAAAGAAGGGCAGAAAGAGTTGATTCCAAGATGAGAATCCAAAGACTTGGAAGGAGGGGTGTGTGTCTTGAGTAGGGTTTGTATTATGATAAGACACCATGACCAACAGCAACTTCTAAAGGAAAGGATTTATTTGGATTACATATTTAAGAGTCATAGTCTCCTGAGGGAAACCAAGGCAGGAACATGGGGCCAGGAACTGAAACAGAAGCCATGGAGGAGTGCTACTTACTGGTTTGATCCTCAAGGCTTGATCAAGCTGTTTTTCTATATGGGAATAGGCCACTTGCAAAGGGGGTGGCACCACCCACAGTGACCTGGGCCTTCCCTCATCAATATTATTCAAAAAATACCTCCACAGATTTACCTGTGGAAACCTGGTAGAGCCACACCCTCTTGCCAGTGTTGTTGTTTGAGACAGGGTCTTACTATGTAGCACTGGCTGTCCTAGAACTTACAATGTAGACCAGATTGGCCTTGAGCTCACAGAGATCCTCCTGCCTATGCCTCCCAAGTGCTGGGATTAAAGGTGTGCATCACCAGACTCAGCTTTGGAAGCTTTTTTTAATTGAGGTTTTTTCCAGTAATTCTAGCTTGATTGTCAAGTTGGCAAAAAAAAAAAAAAAGCAAGCACGCAGGCAAACAAACAAAAAACCTATCAGGACAAAGTGAGACTTGGTTTTACCTTTCCCCTTCTGACATGTTTTGATCTTGTGCATATGGTGACAATTGCTGTGTGTTCATTCATGCAAGCCCCATGTTGTTTGCTTTTTAGAATAATGCCTTCCTTTTTCATTGTACATCTGTGTACCCATCAGCCTCCTCCAGCTTTTCCTGAAAAGGTCATTTCCATTCCAAGGATAGGAAATTGGGAAACCTTTTACTTTCAGAATGATAAGACAAAGGCATTGTGGGTCTTGGTAGTGTAAGTCTCTTTTCTTCATTCACTTGTGTTCATAGACAAAAGACCAAGGAGATAAAAATCTAAGTTTCTCTTGAAAATATTAATTAGCTTTTAAAACTGATGCATTATACATATACTCGAGAAAATAGGCTCAAAGCTTTGGTCGCTGTCAAATTCTGGACATGAGTAAAATGTAGGGTTTTTTCCCCCTGTATGCACTTTACCAATATTTTCTTCTCCATACTCTATATAGTTAGATTATATGTAATATAGATAAAATAAGTATCATTGTGTAAGGCAGAAGGTCAGAAAGTGTTCTTGGGTGTTCTTCAAAAGGATGCTTCCCAGGGCTGGAGAGATGGCTCAGGGGTTAAGAACACTGGCTGCCCTTTGAGAGGACCTGAGTTCAATTCCCAGCACCCGCATGGTGGCTCACAACCATCTGTAATAAGATCTGGCACTGCAGGCATGCAGGCAGGGCACTGTATACATAATAAATAAATAAAGCTTTTTTTAAAAAAAAAAAAGAATGTTTTCAGTTATGGTGCCTTGTGTTCCACATGCTGTCAGGACATGGTTATGACATTTTTTGGGTTGACTCAAGTAACAGTGTACAAATATTTTACCATTAACGTACTTTTAATTAAATAAAAATGTGGGCCTGAAGCGGTGGCTCTGTGGTGAAAAGTACTTGCTACTCTTGCAAACAACCCTAGTTTGGTTCCTAGCACACACACTGGTCAGCTCACAACCACCTGGATCTCCTGCTGCAGGGGATCTGATGGTCTGTCCTCGTCTCCCCAGGCACACCCCCACCCCCCCACACATAAATTGTATAAATCCTTTGCAGACACAGTCATGGGGATTGGAGATAGGGCTCAGCAGTTAAGGACAGCAGGTGCTCTTCTAGAGGACCCAGGTTCAATAACCAGCATAAGCATGGTTGCTTGAAGTCTCTGTAACTCCAGTCCTAGGGGATCTAATGCCCTCTTCTGGCCTCCGAGGGTGCCTTTTCATGGGAAGATTAAAACAGTCAAAAAGGTAATTGTTTTGTTAAACTTTCATGTTTCTGTTAAGTTAGTATTCTATTCCAGAGACTGCCTTGCTCTACAAATGGGAAGCCTGTCCNGTGCCTTTTCATGGGAAGATTAAAACAGTCAAAAAGGTAATTGTTTTGTTAAACTTTCATGTTTCTGTTAAGTTAGTATTCTATTCCAGAGACTGCCTTGCTCTACAAATGGGAAGCCTGTCCGTTCCCCTGGTACCTTGGCTGGCACAACACTCATTCATGTAAAATAGAAATAAGGAAGCAATTAAATATGATTGCATATTTGACATAAAACATTCAGGTTTTAGAATCAAGCCATTGGTTTGGGAAAATGGTAAGTCTGTCAGTTGCAGTAACATGCCCATTCCTCCTACATTGTCAGCTCAGCTGTGTCCATTGCCCTTTGCCCTTTAAGCTTAAGCAGAAGTCAACCGCAGCAGTTGGTGTGTATAGATTCTCCAGTATGGTATGTCTCATTAATTTGCCCACAATGAATCCAGCTTGTTTTAATGAAGCAGCAGCATCAGATCCTGATGGGCCAGCCAAGGTACCAGGGGAATGGACAGGCTTCCCATTTGTAGAGCAAGGCAGTCTCTGGAATAGAATACTAACTTAACAGAAACATGAAAGTTTAACAAAACAATTACCTTTTTGACTGTTTTAATCTTCCCATGAAAAGGCACACTGTAGGGAATACACTTAGAAAACGCTGGTTTTGTAACGAAAGCTAATTTGTTAGAAAGCGTTGGCCCCTGTGTTAGCACGAGTGCACCAGAACTCTGTTCTCATTGTCTCATTGTTTGGGAGGAATTAGTTAGTTTTCCAGCTGGTCAAATAGGGTTAATTGCATTATTCTCCAGTCAAGTGGCCGGGAGCCTTGATNGGACAGGCTTCCCATTTGTAGAGCAAGGCAGTCTCTGGAATAGAATACTAACTTAACAGAAACATGAAAGTTTAACAAAACAATTACCTTTTTGACTGTTTTAATCTTCCCATGAAAAGGCACACTGTAGGGAATACACTTAGAAAACGCTGGTTTTGTAACGAAAGCTAATTTGTTAGAAAGCGTTGGCCCCTGTGTTAGCACGAGTGCACCAGAACTCTGTTCTCATTGTCTCATTGTTTGGGAGGAATTAGTTAGTTTTCCAGCTGGTCAAATAGGGTTAATTGCATTATTCTCCAGTCAAGTGGCCGGGAGCCTTGAT
>LOEQ01001326.1:250140-277980 GCA_001685075.1 Bramus lutescens
GTTTTTTTATTAACCAATGAAAGTAACAGATAGATAGATGACCCTCCTACATCAGACCCTCTTTGCACATGTTGCAAAGAATATAGAGCTAGATCGTTCAATTTTTCAAAAAGAGAAGCCTGAAATCCTTCTCCATAGTTCTCCATGTAGGTCCTAGATGTAAACCATACAATATAGATGAGAGTTTGGCTGAGAAATCACTTTTCATACAGAATGGAACAGTAGCTTGCTACCCGTTGGTCAAAGTGTAGTCTTTGGAACTTTTATTGTCCTTTGTTCTAAGTATATCTCCAACAGTTCGCAAGAGAGAAAGGACTGCTTGCTTCTGTTGTAATTGTAACAAGTGTCTATCTATCATAGTGTGCCTAGATCCAGCATTTGAATACTGAGCATGTTACAGAGCACACTCTGAAGTCAGGTGATCCTGGACATGCTGACTAGCATATTTACATTCAAGGTCCTCTGTCAGACTTTATCTCCATGAGTCAAGGACAAGTACTGTATTATTGTGCATAGGTATCCTCTAAGCCTACTATAGTTTCTGGTACAGGGAGTTCCTAAAACACTTGCTATTGGAGATAAATTAGGGGTTGGAGAGATGGGCCATTTGGTGAAGTGCTTGCTGTTCAAGCAGGAGAACCCAGAGTCCCATAGAAGCCAAGGTTAATAACCCGCGCCCATAATCCCAGCACTGGGCGGTGGATATAGAAAGATGCCTGGAGATCACTGGCCTGCCAGTTCAGCCAGATATTCTAGCTCAGTGATTCTTAGCCTTTGGGGGTCAGATGGCCCTTTCACAGTGGCTGCCTAAGACCATCAGAAAGCACAGATATTTACATTACAATTGGCAACCGTAGCAAAATTGCAGTTATGAAGTAGCAATGAAAATAATTTTATGATTGGGTATCTCTAGAACATGAGGAACTGTATTAAAACATTAGGAAGGTTGAGAGCCACTGATCTAGCTGTAGGTCCAATGAGAGACACTGTCTAAAAAGCAAATGGAGAGGAATCGAGGAAGATACCTATGTCAACCCTTGGTCTCCATATCCACACATTTTGTGCACTGTGCACTCACACCCACACTCAGGAACATAGACAAACATATACACACACTTGCACATATAAAAAGGTAGATGGGTACAGCTTCTTAACTTCAAAATCATTTTAAACCCAACTCTATGTTTAGATATACTTAATGAAAAGGAAATTGGAAGACACTCCTTTGGAAGTCCCATTTGATGGGGGATGTGTGTTAAGGCTAACATCAGCCACTCGACTTCCATTATGCATCAAGCCCACAGAATGGTAAGCATAGGATCTGTGTTGCTCTCTTAGCGCACAGACATATGAACTAAAGAGAGAGTTGCCGTTGCCCTGTTCAATTCAGTGGGTACGTTTAAAGTGTGTACTCAGCAGCAGAGTGGTGCTGGACCAGCTGCCAGGAGAGAACCCTTCACAGTTGGCTGACAAGATGGACATACGCAGACGGTTTTAGTCTGATGAGTTAAGTCTTTGATAATCCAGATTTTCAAAAATAGGAAGATTTGCTCTGTGAGGGGAGAAGCGTTTATGTTTTGAAACCTTAGCTCAGGTATCTGGAAAAGTCTTCGTTGCTCAAATGATGATGAGTCTTTGTGATACAGTTTGATGCATCTTTTTCCAAAGAGTACCGGCCCTTTGTAAAAGCAGTGCATGTTCCCTAGAGGAAATTTACAAAACTATAAAGAAGAAAATGGCTACACATTGGGCCATTTCTCAGAAATAAATGCTATCAACATTTCAATGTATTTTCCCCTTTTCTTTTACACTAGGTATCTTTTTAAAAACTTATTCCAATTACACTGCATACACAGTTTTGTACTTTGCTTTTTACACTTAGGATTATTATGCCATCACCAATTTTGAATGTCATTTGAAATTATTTGAATTTGAATGTCATTAGAAATTATTTCTATAAACCAAAATTTTAATAGCTGCATGCTATCATAGCTTGTGGTTATTTCGCTGCAGTTTATTAGACTATCTTCTCATCATTGGAGATTTAATTTGGTTCCAGATTTTTTTACCACCATAAACAGTACTCTAAAAGCTGGCTTATATATAGAAAACTGTGAGTTTTCTAATTTATTTCACATAACAAATTCATTGATGTGGAATGGGGTCATGGGATATAACGTTATTAAATTTTTTTGGAAACACGTTGCCAAACAATATTGTCAAAAGTGGCTTATACCCATGATGGCCATGAAGGAAGCTCTAACAGGATGTATCCTTACCAGCATTTTTCATCCCTGCTATCATTTTGTAATTTTTGCTAATTTAATTTAATAGACTAGCCAGGAATGATAGAATTGTATAGTTTGCGTTTTTGCTGAGCCAAATCTTAAAGTCCTCAGGTGTACAGATTGAGAAGGCTCAGAAAAGACCTTTGGAAAGTTAATGAGTTTCCAGACCCCTAAAATAATTCACTCTATATTTAAAAGTAGACTTTTCTTTTAAAAGTTAAATGTACTTTAAAAATTATACATAAAATTGTACACATGCTTGTGAGCAGATTGATGTTTCTATTATTACTCTAAAAGCATTCATGCCGTGTCCCCGAATGTGACTTTATCTAAACAAGGCAAGCCTGAAGTTTCCTTTTGAAATGAAATGTATATTATAAAGTAGAGAAACAAATCAAGTTATTTTGGCATACTCTGAATGTATCCTTTCAGAATGAAATGTTATAGTGTAGCACCCCTTTTCCTAGCCTCTCTGTGAAGACCCCTGCCTAGGATCCCCCTACCCCTTCCTCCCTCTGCCAGCGGAGAGTCTTGCTGCCAGGTTTCCTTCCCGGCTTTTAGAAGACAGAAGAGATGTCTGAGAGTCACTCTAGTAGGTGAATGTCAGCCACCAAGAGATACCCAAGTGACTCTGCCGAACATCCACCTCCTCTCTCAGCATCTTTACTCCCAAACCTGCCTGGTTATATGGCTGACCATCTTTGTTCCCGACACGGAAGGTTATGCCTATTTTTGGAAGATGCGTTGGTTCACTGCTGTTTTTTCTAGAGCCACAATGAAGGCACATTGACTACACCAGGCTTGTCTGAGCCTTGGAAGAAGTCAGGAATGTGCCCCCTTTGTTTCCAAAGGTGCAAGGCTCCATGTTTCTGACTCCAGCGGAGTCCTGTAGTGTGACCTCCTTATGATTAAAGAGTGCATGAATGAGTGAATTGGGGAACGTGTGTCAATCTTCCTTTCTAGTTATGGCATCTTCCACCTCAGGCAGCAGCTGCTTTGTCTGTGTAAGCTCAGTCTTCAGGTAACCCTGATTGGAGCTGTACCAACAGGAAAGGTTGGTTCTAGGCCCACCTGTCCTTGTCTGCCTTAATTGAGGAAATCTGCAAATAGCTTTGAAATCCCTCTACTATATTTCCCTCAATTTAGGAATTTAATAGACTCGACTTTTCCTTATGCTAAGCATTCATTTGCCAGTTGATGCCAGGTACTGCGAAGGTTCAGAACTGCCGCTTGGTTTAAATATTAGCAATTCTCTATAAGGAATGTTTATATTTAAGGAGAAGACAGATTGACACAGGGGTAGCATGCTGAATGTTTGATGGAGTAGAGATCATGTTAGGGTCTAATGTCTGAGGTGAGCACTCTGAATTACAGAATGGCAAGCTACCTGATGCTTTCATTCCAGCTCTGACTTCTGTGATTAGCCAGAGCTTATTGAGTGTACTGTGCATTTTTTCATTCCTTTGTGTGTTCTCGTTCAAGCCTAGAGCATTTCCATATATCCTGTACATATTTAAGCTGAACTCATGAGTTTCTATTTCCCCCATTTTAAATTCACTTATCACTATGACTTCTATCTTAACTTCCTAGATAGGTTTGACCATGTCTACTTCATTAATTTGTTTCCATTATATTTTGTTGAAGTTTGAATAATTAGGTTTGATATATGTTCTTACTGGTGGTATTGTGTAAGAAGAAACCAAGTAACAAGTAAGATACATTTTGCTTTCAAAAACCACCCATTAGCATATTTTAGGTTTAAACAGTAGTTATATTATTTTCTGAGTATCATTATTCTGAAATTGAAAGGAACTTATAGGAAAGAAAAAATTTATTTCAGATATTAATGAAACTAAATTGCAATTTTTATTTATTTTTACTATATATTAAATATATATGTGTGTATACATATACACATATATTATTTTTGGTGGTGTTCTGGATGAACTCAAGACCTCTTGTATGCTTGGCAAGTGTTCTGCCACTGACTCAGTACTGCAGCCCATGAGCCACGTTTTGTGTGCCAAGCAAATCAAGGTCACCATCACAGCATCCTTATTTCCATCTTCTGAGACTCATCCACTGCAAAAGTCTTTTTTTTTTTGTTTTCATTTACAGCCAGTCAAAACATGAGCAACCATTCTGGACATAGGAGGTTTCAGGGCCAGAATTAATCACAGGCAGCTTTGATACCAGCTCAAATTCTTTTCAATTCACAGCTGCTTGGCAGCCAGGCCTACACTCTAGTTCATAAAAAGCCTTTCAGGTCATTTAAGAATGTTTTATTAATGGGCACATCAACAGGATAAAGGAGGTCAGTATGCTAAAGTGCGTATAAAAATGAGAATTGAATTTCCTCCCCCACTTGGCTCAGCAGGCGATCCTATTAGAGCACCAAAAAGTTACACAATTAGCATGGTGCCCGCTGCTCCTTTTGATCCTAAGAGATTCCTAATGTTGAGAGCACAAAACATGTAAATGTCATCTTCATACTCTCCATGCTGTCACTGATAGCCAAGAGTGATTCTGATTGATGGACCCATAATAGCAGTGATGATGAGAGCCACAATTATGAACAGCCTGAGTTTGGAGTACTCTTCCTTCAGGCAGTTCTGAGTCCAGAGGGGCTCAGGAGGGTGGACACACAGTGTCAGCCACATGTGCACACCTCTTGTGGTGCACATTAAGAAAGTCAATAGGACTGGTTTCACCATGGACCTGGGTGCTATTCTTGCCACTCCTGAGGATTCTCCTGTTCTGACAGACAGGAGTCCTGTACCTGAGCCATGTTTCAGAAGTATCCACTTCCAACTTTGATCATGGGACTAGAGTCTTTGATTTGAGTCAGTGAAGCCAAGTCTCTACATGAGATAGATTATCAGGACACTTACCTGATTGTCATGGGTTTATTTTGCGTTCTCATCATGGAAAAAGTTCTCAAGTTATCCCCAGTGACCAGTCTCTGCTGCTTTCAGAGGCTGTGCTGGAGACCAGATTCATTTCCATATACAAATAATCAAATCCCATTTATTAAAAACTTTGGTGATCCTTAGAAGATAACAGGTCTGCCCATCCATGAAATGTTGTTGCATTTATGGTAGAAGCTGTGGAGGACTCACTGGAGGTTTGACATCTACACTTGCTCAGGTTGAGTGAAGGATGCTCTATCAGTTACCTTTCTCGTTACTGTGACAAAATGTCCAACAAAACCTACTTAGGAGATTGTTTCAGTTACTTTCAAAATGCTGTGACAAGCGCTATGACCAAGAAAAAAAAACTTACAAAAAAAGCATTTAGTTAGGGGCTTGCTTACAGTTTGAGAGGATGAGTTCATGACCATCTTGGCGGAGAGCTTGGCTATCATGGGATTGGAGCAGTAGCAGAGAGCTCGCTCACATCTAGTTTATAAGCAGGAGGTGGGGTGCGGGTGTAACTGGGAATGGTGTGAGCTTTTCCCAGTGCTATACCTCCTCGAACAAAGCCACACCTCCAGATCCTTCCTAAACAGTTCCACCAGTTTTGAACCAAACATTCAAACCACCACAGGAAGGAATGGGTTGTTTGGCTCACAGTTTGAGGGCTTGCAGTTCTTATGGTAGGCGGGGCATGGTGGTTAGAGCATGCTGCAATTGGAGTTTATTATATCCATAATAAGTATGCAGAAAGACAGACATGCTGGTGTCCAACTCACATTCAGGGAGAGCTTTTCCTCCTCAGTTAAACCACTCTGGAAATACCATCACAAACTTATCTAGAGGTGTGTTTCCTAGGGCATTCTGAATCCAGTGATGATGACATTGAAGACTAGCCACGATAGATGAGGAAATCAAGATTTGGCAGGATTAGGACCTGAGATGTAGAACCCAGTGGCTAAATACGATGTCGGTCGTACATGACGCTGTTTAGCTGTTGCAGAGTGAATGTGTGTGCTTGCCTTTCCATACCTTCTCTAAGACCTTCCTATTATCCTTGTGCTCTGAAGGACTGCTGCACTGACCGTTTCTAGGGTGATGTAGAAATGAAAACACTGGACTTGGAAAACTGACATGGTTTCCATAAGGGCTGGGTTATTAGCCCTGGCAAGAACGTTCTTCTCTCCTCTGGTTTCCCTTAGAACCAAGCCTAAGACTTTGAAGAGAGGTTAGGAGAAAGGCAGAAGAGACGCTGCTGCAAAGAGGCGCACTCCACTGTTTCCTATATACTACTCACACGTCTGTGTATATGATTGACCGTCCCATAGCTCTTGGCACAGATGGCTTAGCGGCAGGGTTTCAGAACCACAAATACGACATTTCTAAGTTACCGTGCATGCCCAGCTGCTGAGCAGTCCATAACTGGTATCCTGAATTGTGCCTAGGTTGGTCCTACCTTCCTTGATGTTGGCTTTTGATTCTGCTCCTGTCAGAACTCTGACTTGTGCAGCAGTGTAAGTGCCTCTGGCCCAGAAAGGTTTTGTTGTTGGTATCAACGTGCTTTTTTTTTTTTCATTTGGTTACGTATATAGGTATCTAGGTATGTTGTCAAGTGTATTTGAATTTCACATAACGCCATGTAGCAGGAAAGGGGTAATGTTGACACCCACTGAACCAATCAGTTTCAAAGCTATGTACTGAGAACTTGCCTATGTTCCAGGTCCTGCAGTTCACACTTGGGCCATTGCTGCATGGCGCAAGTGCCCCACCAACCCTGCTTTAGAGCATGTGTATTTTCTGAGACAGCTCTTACCTGATTCCTGACGATCTTACTATCCCCCCGTCTTTCTAGTGGGCGTGCAGCCATTCGCCTTCTTTAATCAAATACTTCCTTTGAATTCAATTAAACTCGATAGCAAATCGATGATGATTTCATTTCGTCTGAAAATGATAGAGAGGAGCTCTGCTGCCGCGCTTAACTGCTTGTGAAGGGCTCCTCTTGGCTGTGCTGTAGAAACCCTCTCCCCGCCAAGTCCCAGGGCACTGGTCTTTCGTACCTTCTTGAAAGCACAGCTATGCATTTCCTGTAAGTAGGCAAATAGTGCACCGTCTACAGAGTATCCAGCATATGTAGCTCTGCACCATGAGAATGCTTACACAGCCTATCTGGACTCTTTAATTAGATTTTCTGTGAGTCAGAAGGCCAGGAAATCTAAGCTAATAAAGAAAAGTGCTAGAAATTAACAGCCTGGACAGAAGGACCCCTCACTCACAGCTACATTATGAAAGAAACCCTCAGACACAGCTTCATTAGTGATCCTCATGTAAGAACACATTACCCCGAGTTCTTAGGTTCCGTATCCCGTTCTGCAGTCACACACATGAGAGACGCTGCTCAAGTTTCTCCAACATGTTTTAAATTTTTATTATTATATATTTACATTTATACATTATAATATTTACATATTATATGTTGATATTTATATATTATAAATATAATTGTTTATATATTATTGCTTTAAAATTCAGCATTGGTTATTTTTGTGTCACGCTGATCAAAGAAATTGACAGAAAAACAAGTGAGAAAAGATTTATTTTAGTTCATAGTTTCATAGTTTTAGCCCACAGGGAACAAGAGGCCACCTTAACCAAGTCTTCTCACAGGTGGGGGGTACCAGGCAGGACAGAAACCCCAACAAGCAAACCCTCATGTTACAGGAAAAATACCCGCACGTTTTCTTAGGTGCTCGCAACAGAATTCTGCCTGTTTTCCATGGATGTTTCACCCATGTGAAACATCTGTGTTCTGTCAGTGCTCAGGCAATCAGTCCCACCTCACATACCTGTCAGAGAATGCCGTTCTGAAATTGCTCCATGCAGCACTTGTGAATGTTCTCTGGGGCCTCAGAAAGAGAGGTTGGGAGAGGCCACCCCTTTTTTTGTACTCTTCAGGCTTCCTCTGTGAAGGTAAACCATCAGGAAACAATGTAACTTGACTGTATTATTTCAGCTTCTAGCAGAAATGCCATCACTCAAGGAAGATTTAATATTGTGCCCGCGGCATGTGGAAAGAAAAATGTGCATCTTTTGCTCCATATGGTTGAAGACATAAGGTGTCCCATATGAAAAAGAATCCATAAAGTTTTTCTCCTTGAAATTAATGCCAAGGGAAAGAAATCCACCTTGCATGTTTCTTTGTTAGAAAAGTTAGAATTACACTGAAGATTTCCCTTTGCCGGCCTTAGCAACAAGCCAGACAAGATGGCCTTCAATACTCAGCTGGGGCAACCAGCATCTCAAGTAGATCACTTTCTTCTCTTCATCTAATTTCTGTTTAATAATTAGTCAATTCATTTAATTATTGGTTGTTCTGTGGCTCAACTCAGAGCCTGTGCCATTGTAGGCAAACTCTCTGTCACTGACCCCTGCCTTCAGCTTCTATATATTTAATTGCTAAACGTTCATTATACATTATGTTTACTGTTGAAACGAGTCACGTTGATATTTACAAGAATTAGCGAAAGAATAGACAAAGGAAATAGTACTTGTGGTAGCTAGAATCTGTGGTGATTTGTGCCTTAAATAAGTAAACTTTTTTAAAAAAGATATTCTCCTCCTGGAATCCCCTACCAGCTCCCCTCCCTCCCAAACCAGCTCAATAGTCTGCCTAATTACCCTGCCTATAATAATGTCTCAGTTCCAAGTGGACATTCATGAACTCTTCCTTACAGGCACTGTACGTGTTTATTGTGAAGGACTCAGCATGCTGGCTTGGAAGCCTGATGCATTGGAGACAGACATCTGTAACCCAAACAATGATGAGTGGTTTGTCTGAATTAAACCTAGTGTGTCCTTTACTTTTATGCACAACTGATGTCGAGAGTTTTTCTCTACTGCCCCCAGCTCATTTCCAGAAAGGCATGTCTAGGGCTTCCTACCTACTAAGCGCACTAAATATTGCTTCCTAGAGTTTCCTAAGGTTATTCTTTCACGGGGCCACAGTGTTTGTCCTAGCAGCAGGACAGCAGTCACCTTTCACAAGACCATGCTTCTTCCATATCTGAGCCAGGCTAGAGAGAAGTACAATGCACACATTCATGTGTGGAAAGGACCACTTGCCACAGTGAAACCAGAATTTCATACTCTCATCAGGAGGAAGTGTTTCCACAATAATCTGTTCTTTTGTGATTTGTCATAGCTGAGACGTAACTCAGCTGATCTTGTGCTGTGTAGATGAAACATTATTAAAAATTTTATGTGTTCTGCTGTGAAGTAAACAGGGCAGTGTTACCACTTGGAAATTCTGGATGGTAGGGAAGCAAGTGCTTATTTTATTTCTATTCATGTCTTTCTATATATATTGGATTTTTCATAAGTTCAGAAAGTCTTACATAGTAGAGAAAATAGAGCTGAGTATGGAAGGTGCGAGAGAGGAAATGACTGTGCTCTTGGTCTGGTGACTCTGGATCAGTAAAGACGACTTGTCTTCCCTTAGTTTGGGTTACCTCCCGATGGAAACTCCGTTGTGCAGGTGACGACAGTTGCTAGCTCTCAGCAATGTAAGGCCTATCTAGAGTTTCTGCTGTGCAGCTCTCATGTGGTCATCAGCGCTCCAAGACTGTGGGGTGGCTATGCACGTCAATCTAAAGCGCTCCTCCACATTGTAGAATGGCCACCTGGAAGCAACTGAGACCTGAGATGGGTCCCACTTGCAGAAAAGCCTGCAGACAACTAGCACTTAAGAATGTAGTCTCTGAATACGTCAAGATACTGTTCTGAAAAACACTGTGTGCAAAGTGATGGGAAGTATGTGTATGCGGTTGTGTAGCTGGCTCATGTATGTGTGTGGTGTTTGTGTTTGGTGTATGTAGTGTGTGTATGTGCATTGTGTGGGTGTGTGCATGCGTGTGTGTGTGTGTGTGATGTGTGTGAGTCAGACAGTGCTTGTGTTTTGTGTTATTAAAGAGACAAATGTGGTTATCTGATGTGTTTGGTACTGGCTTATGAATTGCTTTATGGATCAATGTACACAAAATATTCGAATACTGCCAACCTATACTTTCTAATCCAAGGTAATATTTCTGGGTAAAAGGTGATATGTTGTAAAATATAGTTTAGTTTAAGTTGTGTTACATTCGTTTATGCTGTGGAATATTTGTTTCGTGATGCAAAGATATGTTGCATACTTTTACTTGTATAACTCTGTAAAGCTGTTATTTTGCCTGTCTAAAACACCTGATTGGTCATTCTAATAAATTCCTAAATAGCCAATTCCTGGGCAAGAGGGTAGGATAGGTGGGACTGGTATGCAGAGAGAATAAAGAGAAGATAGAAGACCAAGGAAAGAGGAGAGGAGGACTCCAGGGATCAGCCTTCCCAGCTAGCTACACAGAGTAAGAAGGAAAGAGAGGTACACAGAATAGAGAAAGGTAAAAGCCCAGAGGCAAAAGATGGATGGGACAACTCAAGTTAAGGAAAACCGGCTAGAAACAAGCCAAACTAAGACTGTACATTCATAAAAAAAGAATAAGTCGCTATGTATTAATCTGGGAGCTGGGTAGTGAGCCCCTGAGAGTAAAGAGTTAAAAATAAAAAGCTATAGAGATATAATTCCGAAGTGAATTTTAACCTTTTAGAAACCCCACTGTTTTTTTTTTCTTTTTAAGACTGTTTTGTGACAAATTAATGTAAGGGTGAGGTGTGGGTGGGGCTGGTAGGAGACTGGGTTACTCAAGGGCAAGGTGGGCAGGGCCGGTAGACTTAGTTATCTCTCACATTCCCAGAGCATATGCTATCTGGTACATGGGGTCTGTATGTACAGGAGGATTTGAACTCAAGCAGATCTTTGAGGACAATGCTAAAGGTACAGCAAGGGTTCTCAACCTTATTTTTGTTACAGTGTCTCACTGCCTATAATAATTCTTAACTGGGTGAGGGATGCTGTTGGGGGAATGGTCTCTGATAGAGATTGCAACTCTCTGCTAACTTTGCCTGTACTTTGAGAACCAAACATGTAAATCCAAGAGTAGTGGTCTAGAAGCCTCAGCTCCTAGGTTTGAGCTCCACTTCTGCATTAATAGCTCCCAGCATGGGCCTGGCACCTAGTAGGTGATCAAAAAGGATTTATGGAGTATTGAGTGACTCAACCAGCTGTGTAATCTTAGACAAGCCACTTAATCTCTTTGGCTTCAGTTGCTTCACTCGAGCAAAGAGGGGAATGGATTGGGTGACCTCTAGGGCCCCTTTTGGTTGTAAAATTATTTGATTCTGTGATTGGACCTTTCCCTGAAAGGAAGATGAATTTGGCAGGTGTTTAAGGATGGATTGCAGTGACAGTCCAGAGTGGGGAATGTGCTCTCCTCAGAATTACCCCTACTTCTTCCCTCCAACTGTTTTCTAGCACTGGTCGACATATATATGTGTGTTTATTTTGTGTGTTTGTGGCACACCTACTGTGCACACATAGAGGGCAGAAGACAACTTGCAGGAGTTGGTTCTCCCTTTTCACCGCGTGGGTTCCAGGCATTGGACTCGGGTCATCAGACTTGGTGACAGTTGCCTTTACCCACGAAGCCATCTCCATCTCCATCTCACTGATTGCCTTCAATGTTTCAGATGCTAGCTGTCATCCTCTGGGATGACTGTGGACTCTCCAAGGACTGGAGCCATGACTCCCCTCCACCCCGTGTCTATGCTCTGTGCACATCTAAATAGATGCCACATCGTGATTACTTACACTGTGCCAGGAGTTCACAAAGCGTTTCCACAAAGCCTCTTTAAACTTGAAGCATCATCACTTCCTTCCTAATTGCTCTCTCAGCCTCTGCATGGGCATCTCCAGGTTCTGAAGGCTCCCATGAACTGACTCAGTACTCCTCTGGAGAAGAAGGGACATTGCTTCCGAGTGCTTCAGGTGGCAGCGTGGGGTGGCTCTCCTCCAGGTTCTTGCTCCAGGCCCATGTTGTAGGTTCCTTCAGCTTAACCTACAACTTCAATCATTTTTCATTTCTCATTCATTTCTGACCTGGGTTACATCTGTCTGTCAAGAGTGCACCCTAAACAACCTTTTCACTTTGTCTGTACACCTTCAGCTCTCATGGTAGGAACTGATCGGTGTCCTAGATTGTAGACAGTTGTTTTTGTCCTGCCAGGTCCCATAGCCATTCAGTCCCAAAGAAACACACAGAGGCTTACATTAATTATAAACTGGTTGGCCTGTTAGCACAGGCTTCTTATTAACTATTTCTTATATCTTAAATTAGCCCATAATTCTTGTCTGTGTTAGCCACATGGCTTGGTACCTTTTATCAGCAAGGCAGTCTCTTCTTGCTCCCTCTGTGTCTGGGTCACAACTGCAAACTGAGTCTTTCCTCTTCCCAGAATTCTCTTGTTCTCATTGCCCTGTCTCTACTTCCTGCTTGGCTACTGACCAATCAGCATTTTATTAAAACAAAACAAGTGACATGTTACAAGACCATTGTCCCACAGCACTTCCCCACCCCTCCCAAATTTTAAAAATACAACTCTGAATCTAATCTCCTTTGTTTAGCTTTCTTCCTGATCATTATCCATGCAACTTATAACCAATACTCTAAACAAAGAAAAAACACCCATAATCCATTTTTTGGGAATGCAGGCTTAGTTTTCCAGGCTACTTCCTGCTGATTGGGGGTGCTGATAATCTTATGGGGACCTAAAGAAAATTTAGAATTACGATCAAGTCCAGTCAGGAATATTCTGGGAGGTTTGATCATCTCAGCCAGCAGTCTTGAAACTGTTCTGGATGTAGAACTCAACCATCTGGGCCATCTGCTCCTATTAGAGATTTCTCAGGGGATCTTCCTTGATCAAACCTGATTTTGCTTAGCCCAGAATGAATCCACAGCCTCTCATTTTCCTGTGGAAACAAAAGCAAAACCTCTTCTTCCGAAGTAACATATCTTTTCACTTAAATTTTGAAGTCAAGGCATTTTTAAAATATATATGTTGAATTAATCCATAGCATCTATTATCAAATGTCTTTTAGCAGCTGGATTGAGATATTAATGTCTCTGGTTCTTCTGTGGAAAGATACCATGTAAGCAACTGAATAATGAATTTATAGCTCATGGGAGGTGACTGTGATTGAGTTGTAGATCCAAAATTAATCATCTAGGGATAAAATAAGAAGAAGGAATAATAGAAAATGGAATCGGAACCATTAAGGGGGCAGGAAGATAGATGTGTTTGGGACACATAGAGAGGTCATCTAAGGACTAGGGTAAGGACAGAAGGTGTTGTCTCAGAAGCATAGATAGGGGCTTCTTTATAAAACCTGGACTGGTGATCTTAATTCATTCTGCAGATGTTTGTACAGCCCCAGGCACTGCTAAGAAAGAGCTAATCACATAATTGACCTTGGGCAAAACCTAGCCTAGGAGTAAAGCAGGGACATTCAGGAGGGAGAGGGGTGTTATCCTCCCTTTCATGTGTCCCAGAGCAGAATGGGAACTATCAGGTATGGGAGACTAAGCAGGACAACAGAAGTGTCTTTGAAGGGGCAGATGCTGATGGTACCAACATGCTGTGTTGCCCAGGATTTCAGGATCTGAGGGGAGACTGGAGCTGTGCATGTGAGCAGGAGAAGAAGCAGGAGAATCAAGGGCAAAACTACAAGCAGGGGCAAGGAACAGGAAGCTCATGAGCTTTTTTTCCATTGCTGTGATAAAATATCATGACCAAATTAGCACAATTAATAAAAACCCAGAGACAGAAATTGAGGTTCAATCTGAAGGTCAGAAAAGCAAAGCAGCCAGCCACTGGCACTTACCTGTACCTCAGTCTGAAATGGCCATCCTGCCTCCAGGAATCTCAGAATGAGATTGTGTCTGAGAACGACCTCCTCTTGTCTTACATTCCTCTCTAGGGCTGGGATTAAAGGCATGCACCACTACCACTTAGTATCTACGGCAAACTAGTGTAGCTACTGAGACTAAAGGGGTGTGTCACCACTGCCTCGTCTGTAAGGCTGGTTAGTGCAGCTCTTTACTTGCTGAACTTCAGGCAAGCTTTGTCTATTAAAATACAACTATCACTACAACCAAAGGCAACTTGAGGAAAAGATTTTATCATGGCTTTTGATCCTAGAGTAAAACCCCATAATTGGGGGGGGGGCGTGAGGACATAACAGCAGGTGATGAAGCAGAAAGCTGAGACATCACACTTTCAACCACAAACACAAGGCAGAGAGAGCCAGCAGTAAGTAGGGAAGCCTATAAACCATCAGAGCCCACCCCCAGTAATAGTCTTCCAGCAACCATGCTTCACCTCCTAAAGCATCCACAACCTCCCTGAAGGGTGCCACCATGAGGGACCAAGTGTTCCAAGTATGTAAGCCTGTGGAGGACATTTCATATTCAAATTCCCCTCCTGTAGGACAGGAGGGGAAGGTGTAAGTATTTTGGATTTTGTTTTAAAAGGAACAAAACAACTCCCCTTCCTCCCTGTCCCGTAACTCTGCTATTATGTGTACTCTATTTCATATGCAAGTTTGTCGAGGGACCTGTTCAGACAGCAACTAGACAGTATCTCTCCGTTCTCACTGCTGAGAAAACAGGTCATAGAAGGCCAGCGAAATGGTCTGCAGATCTGAATCCTGACTTTTGTCTTCATAGCTCAGGTTATCTTATCCTTCTGTACCAGCCACCTTGCAGAGGAGAGGACAGAGGAGGCCAGTTCCAGAGGAGCTGTGTCTTCTCCTCAGACTGTGGGGACAGTCTCGCATCAGTAAGGTGTCAGGCAGGAAGCAAGCTGAACTAAAGATGAAACTCGGTCACTGAAAGAGTTCTGATCCGGCCTCTGAGAAGGGACCCATTATAGACTTGTCTGTAGAGCCCAGGGGACCATAGCACTTCCTTCCCTTGGAATTTCAGGCAAAAGTAAGGAAGAAATAGAGCAGGTTCTGCCATGTCACCTTTCAGCTGCCTTCCAGGTCTTGTGGTGGCACTGCTAACCCCAGAGCTGTTGAACATCACTGTTCTAGGGGTAGGTGAAATACCAATGGCAGGTACTCTTGCCAGTGCTCTTTGACAATGAATGGCCTTTGGTCTTGCACATCCTTTAGTAACATCAGGTTCTTGGGGTTTGTGAACCCCCATACCTCTGTTGGTACTGGCTAATTACTAGGAGCTAAGGATACTGTTGGCCCTGAGACTTCACTTTGGGGCCTTCCAGGAATGGTGACTGTCAGATAGTCTTGGCATGATACATGAAGAGGCCAGGTGAATGCTGTATCCTG
The DNA here is from genome assembly GCA_001685075.1 of Bramus lutescens. Lineage (NCBI taxonomy): Eukaryota > Metazoa > Chordata > Mammalia > Rodentia > Cricetidae > Bramus > Bramus lutescens. The sequence goes on from LOEQ01001326.1 coordinate 265,617, forward strand.
TGAAATCTCTCTGTAACCGCCTTAGCCTGCTGTTCTCCGCCCATCAGGAAGTTACCTGTTTTCTGGTGTGTTCCTTGCCACCACAGCTGTCTCCTTGAATGGTTCACTGTGTCACCTGCAGATGAATTGAGAGCACAAGAAGAAAGGCTTTACACATTCCAATCTAGTGTGAATCCAGTTTCAGCAGGAAATAAAACAAAACCATATCACCCNNNCCGCCGCTGCCCAAAGAAAAAAACGCATCAGTCATTGAATGACAGCCCTGAAAGCTTGAAACCACTTCCAGTTGCATTTTATTTTCGGTTGAATTTCTTTGAACTTATTTTTCTTTCCCATGATTAACTTTTTTCCCCCCAATGCTTACAGCCTGTGAGTCAGTGCATTATTTATGACTTTTTTTGGTAGAATCTTAAAAATGTCAAAGTCTTACTATTTCTGAAAACTTTATGTGATTCTACTGACCACCATTTGTGTGTTAATATCAACATAACCTATATTTTGTAATCAGCATCACTAGCGAGTGTTCATGGACTTCGTTTGACCCCAATGCTTAGCATCAGCACTTTAAAGTCATGCATCAACAGTTGAAACTATGGGATTTTGAACAGAATGTCAGATTTTCTGTGTCTCCAAAAAGCTTGAACAGCTCAGTTACCCCAAATTCCTGCTTGTCCATTGCTGTGGGACAATGATCTTGTACCCTGTAAAGATTTGTTACTTGTATTTTAATAAAACACTGATTGGCCAGTCACCAGGCAGGAAGTATAGGCAGGGCAACCAGAACAGGAGAATTCTGGGAAGAAGAAAGACTCAGTCTACAATCATCATCCAGATACACAGGAATCAAGATGAGAATTCCTCGCTGATAAAAGGTACCAAGCCACGTGGCTAACACACACAAGAATTATGGGCTAATATAAATTATAAGAGTTAATAAGAAGCCTGAGCTAACAGAACAACCAGTTTATAAGTAATGTAGACCTGTGTGTGTTTCTTTGGGACTGAATGGCTGCAGGACCAGGTGGGACAGAAACCTCTGTCAACAGTCAGTCCATCACCAGAAAGTGCTGAGTACTTGTTGCCTCTATCTCTTAGGAATCAGATTTAGTCTCCTGGCTCAGTCCCCATGTCTCCTGCTTCTGTAATGTACTCTGCATTATTCTTAGACAGTTCTTGCAGCAATGCTTACAGACTTCCAGTGAGAGTGGACATTGTTACAACTGAAATGGAAGAGGGCTTTTCAGGACCCATCAAATTACTCATGTGTGTCCTCTGACCGAGTACTTGACTATTAGAAACTTACCTTTTTGCCTATGTGTTTGTAGAGTGAGATAAGAATAAGTTTATTCATTGACTCTTTGTTTGTAGTGGTGAAAGATGGGAATCAATCTCTTCACAGGATTGAATGCCTTCAAAAAAGATAGAGCATAGAATGGGAACTATGTAGTTATATAGAAAATTGTTGACAGAGGTTTTCTCTCCCGCCCAGTCCCACAGCCGATCAGTTCCAAAGAAATACACAGAGGTCTATATTAATCATAAACTTGTTGGCCTATTAGCTCAGGCTTCTTATTAACTCTTTCTTACATCTTAAATTAGCTCACAGTTCTTGTCTGTGTTAGCCATGTGGCTTGGTACCTTTATCAGTGAGGTGTTCTCATTTTGCTTTCTCTGCATCTGGGTGACAACTGTAGACTAAACCTTTCCTCTTCCCAGAATTCTCCTGTTCTCTTTGCCCTGCTTCTGCTTCCTGGCTGGTTGCTCCACCTATTCTTTCTGCCTGGCTACTGGCCAATCAGCGTTTTATTAAAACAATACAAGACCATTGTCCCACAGCAGAAAATGATGTGAACTAATGTTCAGAAATTTTAAGATACATTATTAACTTAAAATTAAAGCACAGAATAGTGGATAAAATATGCTGCCACTGGATCAAATATGTGTGTGTCAGCATACGTGCGTGTGTGTGTGTGTGTTTTTGTGTGTGTGTTCAAAATATCTCAGTAAAAATGCATACAAAAAGTCTAAAATGCTCCTTGACTCTAGGAGCCGACTAGATCTTTGGGTAAAGGGGAGCAGGCACAGGCTATGTAGTCATACCATATGATTGTATTTCTCACTTGTAAGAATTTTCTCACAGAATGCTTTGGCATTTGCATTTGTGAGACAGAGTATGCCTACAGTAAGCAGTAAGGAGTTTTGCTTTACCAAATTTAATAATTTTTATTTTAAGATTAAGGGGTTTTTAATGAGAGGCAGCAGAGCAGCAGCAGGAGCCTGGCCCTAAAACTATTTCTACTATAAAGCTGCACAGACTGGTTTTGGCCTTAAACCATCCCTGTCTTCGACTTCCCCGAAATCAAGAGTATCCTGTGCCATATCAATTAAAGTTAATGTACTTTCAATTAAAGGTGTAAGTATGAGTCTGAAAAGATTAATTCTTTATAAAAGGACGACCTTCAGTAGTTTGATCCAATTAGGCGTTTTTCCAAGTATATATCATCTAGATGGGACAAGTCTACTACTTAGAATCAATCACCGTGACCTTTTCAAAGGTTAGACTTAGGTTCAGAGTCATAAAGAGTGACTTGCAGAGGCAAACTCTGTAGTCTATGTTGGTGGGGATTATGAGGGTTGGTTATTGCTTTTGTGATATTAATATTTAAAAAATTAGGATGTTCGTGGTGATAGTCTGGGTGCAGCTCATACTTACAGGTCTTTTACTGTGGCTTGAATAGAAAAAAAACTAATTTAAACAAGACCAATTAGATGAGAAAGGAGCAATGACACCAATTAATATTTAACCAAGTGCCTTTATTTTTTCTCCTTGAGTCATTTCATTATTAAATATAATATTAGAACTCCCTTTTTTAGTGATGTTTTTTTCTTACTAGATTAATTTTAATTTACTTTTCAGTTATGTATAGCATTCACAGCTAAGACTGTTAATGAGTTTTTGGGGTGTTTAGTAATATGCAAAATCTTGAAGGATGTAACAAAAATGATATGACTTGAGTATTTCTGTGTATATAAAGTATTTCCAGTATAGAATTGTTTGTCCTCATTCTGTCACTCATTAAACTTATAAACAAGGGAGACACCGAATAGAGCTGTCTAAAATGGGGAGGGGTAGTGGGCATTAAGAAACAAAATAAAGAAGGAAGCAGAAATCTTTTGCGTATTTCAGGGACTGACTGATGGAATCAAATGGAAAATATATAGCTACCAACAACACAAAAAACTGAAGGTGCTCAATTTTCTTATATAATATTTTCTTATGACATCTTTCAACATGCTTTAAATGACCTCTGGATTTCTTTTAATGGCTAATATAAAATGCATATATATATCCCATTTTATTCGCATGTGTATATATATACATATCATCTATACACACATGCATATTATACATACATATGTACATATAATGTTATATATTATATATACTGTTTAGTAATATATATATTGTAACTAGTTGTTACACTCTTTAGGGAATACTTTTCTTTTTTAATCCTTACTTTTCCCAGATTCTCCCCACTCCCATACTCATCTCTTCCTCTCTTTCTTCCTCTCTACCCCTCTGAGGGGATACTGAGGCTGGTACTCAAGGCCCTCAATACACACACACTCTCTCTCTCTCTCTCTCTCTCTCTCTCTCTCTCTCTCTGAGAGATAAGAAAAACCACAAAACAAAAATCTCACATGAAAAACAGAGTCACTTTTGTGTTGGCCAACTACCCCAGGGCATGGCACCTGCTCTAGAGTGTGGTTGATAAACTCAGCATCACTCCATTAAAGAAAGCTGATTTTTCCCCTTTCCTAGCAGGTATTAATTTCAAATAACTTCTTTGAAGGGTGGGACTCTGTGTTTGCTTCCCCTCTCCATCCTGGGATTGTGTCTGGCTTTAACCTGTGCAGGTCCTGTGCCTGCTGTCCCAATCTCTGTGTGTTCACATGTGCGTCAGTCCTGTTGTGTCTGGAAGACACCGTTTCCCTGGAGTCAGCCACCACCTCTGACTCTTTCGCTCTTCCCACCTCCTCTTCTTCATGGATCCCTGTTCCCTGAAGGGAGGAGTTTGATGATGACACCCCATTTAAAGCTGAATGCTCCGAATGTATTTTGTCCAGTCGCAGGTCTCTGTGTTAATTACCATCTAGTCCAAGATGAAGCTTCTCTGATGCGGGTTGAATGGATGCACTGATCATGACTAGATCATCATGTCATTGTGGGTCATTTTGTTGCTATGTTTCTTTAGTAGAATAGTAATAGTAGGGTTTCCCATTGAGCCCATTACCTGCCCAGTTTCACTTTTGTAGCCTTGTTAGTAGTGTCAAGTATGGTACCATCTCATAGAGTGTGCCTTAAATCCAACCATGAGGTGGCTGGTTACTACCCTAACATTTGTGCCACTATTGAACCAGAATATTTTCTAGGCAAGTTGCTGCTGTAGATAAAAGGTGTGTAGCAGGGTGATACTGATACCTTTCTCCTTTGTTAGCATGCAAAGTGCCTTCCAGCACTCTGAATGCTAGTCAGTTGGGTGAACCTTCTAGTTGGGAACCCACTTTGGCTTCTCCGTGTTCAAAGACACAAGTAATTTGTGTCTTTGGCAATAAGGTCTTACCATCCAATTGTAATAGATAACTAGTATCCATGTTTGGGGTGTGGCCCCTTAGCCAATGAATGACCCATTTGCAGCACTGGAAGTTTTACTTGTAGGCATATAATGTGTAGTTGGGGTATTGCCTCTCTCTCTGTATGGTGACTCCATTTACATTCCTTTTATATCTGTATATATTTAAAAAGGCTTCTACAGCAGTAGATTTCCATATGGCTTTTCAAAAGGCCTTTACTGTTAGTTACCCTTCCCATATTCCCTCCTTTGCCCTGACCTCTCAGCCTCTCCCATGTAGTCCTCCTGTTCTACTTCCTCCTTTTCTCTTTATAGCACCATATTTCTAGGGGATACTTTTCATACGCTGCAAAGGCTATGTGAGTGGTTGTTATATTGTTTTGAGAATGCACAGAAATGAACTGAAAAATTCATGTTCACTATAGGCTCACTTTTCACTGTGAATATTTTGTCCTGTGTGTGGTTGATTCAGGGGATGCAGAACTCATCGATACAGAAGAAATGCCAACTTTACTTGTTGTATGTAGTTCAGTTATCCTGGGAACACACTGGCTCCCTCTAAATTCATGAGGGCAAAATTATTTTATTATATTAAGAAATTAATTCTTCAATCATTCTTTTGTACATACATGATTACCAGAATTTTTTCCTTAGATGACATGATATATTACAACAGATCAGCTATAAATATTCAGTCATGTGAAACTAATGCTATTGAAACTCTCAAAAATATTAAACAATTTAGTCTGTTCATGAATTTATTTTTCTTTTGGAAAGGATTACTTTTATTTATGTAGTGGAGATCAAAACCAAGGCAACACACATGTTAGACAAGCACTCAATTGTAGAGATAGGCCTTCAATCAGAAAGTACTTATTTATAAAATATTCTAATTAAAATTAGGAATGTTAATGATTTTTCTTTCAAATAAATTGTTGAATATATACCTTTTTATTTGGTCTGAGTTCTAAAATTATAAGCTAGTTCTAAAATGGTTTCTGAACACTCCGCAATTATCTACAGTTTATTTTATGATATATATGCTTTTTATGGTGAGGATCAGCACTTCAGAGTCAAAATCTCACAAAGTCCTACTGGAAGCACAGCTGTAAGACTTCTGCCTTTAGAGGGTTAGGGGGAAAGTTCAGATGGTGAAACCTGAGGGTAGATATAGATTTCTAGGTTCAGGTCTCTCAACATCTAGACACGAGTATCTTGCCCTTTGTCCCTTGTGGATTGGTATTATGTCGGGAGCGGCCCCACATTGGGCTGCCATATGTTGCAAACCACACATTTGGGTGACTTTTGCCAGGCTTCTGGCCCCAGTGGGTTCACGTGTTTCAGGGTAGAAGCATGGGGATTAGAAGAGTTAGGTAGGAGGAACAGAGATAAGAAAGAATCACAAAGACATAGAATCGAATTGGGAAGGCAACTCAGTGAATATTGAATGGTGAATTCTTCTTCTGAATTCTGAGTTCTGAGTACACCCGTGTTTAGTTTTCCATGCACTTTTATACCCCAATACAGTGTTCATGGCCGGGGAGGGGAGAGCAAAAGACTGCTTAACATGATACGATGATACAAAAGACAACTAAGTTACTTGCTTCAATACTTTTAGACATCAAGCCATTAATCCATGAGAAAAGCCTTCTGTTGTTTAGGCAGTGAACCCACCCTAGACCAAGTATCCTGAAGGCTACCATTCCGAGGTCAAACCTCCTATTTCAAAAGAAAGAGCAGAAGTATGCTTGAATTTCCTGACCATTGGTCAGGGTGGAGAGGATCTACCTGTATGGGCCATCTTAATGTCAGAAACACCAAGTAATCACACCCTAGGTCGGGGTGTGTAGCCATAGTTGTCAACAACTTTGAGCAAGCTCAAACTTTCTGACCTTCAGACAATGTGGGATAGGTTCACATTTTTGGGCCTCCACAGTATTAGATGTGGGTTAGCTTTTCTAGGTAGTGAGAAAGGCTTTCTAAGTGGCTATCAGGTCCTTTCCAGCTTCCTGGCCTCCTTGTACTTAGTGTGGTAGGAATTGATGGTCCAGAAAGGAAAGGGATGGCTATAAACTAAAGGGTTCAGAGAACACACCAACACTATCATGCTTTGTCCACAGAGACTAGAAGATATCACGCAGAGTTGAGGATCTGTGCATTTAATGTATCTGCTTTGTCATGTATGGCAGGAACATGTTTTGGAAGCCTCTGTTTCTGCTTTCCACGTTGAAACCCCTGAATCTAACAATTATGTTTTTGCTCTTCAAGCTGGTTACTTCTGGTGTTCTTACTGACTTTACTTTAGTACATATAGTTGCTTTTAATAATTTATAGCTCGCCAGTCCTTATCACTACTTGGACTTCATGGAAAGGAGAATATCATTTCTTAGATTTTTTTAAGTGTCACTTAAATTTTATTGAATACATATATATTTACTATTTTCTGTATCTTATATAAAGTTTATTATTCAGTAGAAAATTTTACATTTAAAGATGTCTGAATTTAGAAAAGACTTTTAACAACACCTTATTGTTGTTGTTGTGTATGAGTTAATGTACAATGCCTGTCCCGAACTCACTATGGAGTCTGTCTTCTGTGATGCTTTACTTTAAAATTTGCTAAATGCTGCAGTCTGGGGGAGTGTGAAAATGTATAAGACGCCACTTAAAGTAAAGGCTTCTAAAAGTGTTTTCTGAAATTAGATTTAAGTTTACTGAGTTAGTATGGATTTTATAAAATGAGCATTTTGTTTTGAGAATTTTTTGTTATCAACATGTTCATGTAAGATAAATTTCATCAAATATATCTATTTTCTTTATTGTTATCATAACTGTATCTTCTACTTGAGAAAATATTTGGAGGTAACCTAAAACTGTAAAATGTTGTCTCCACGCTACAGGCTTCTTATAATAAAAATTGGGAGTAATTTGGTTTGATTAAACTCTGCCTCATTAGATTTTAATGTGCTTTATGTTATGTGTTTCAGAAACTCCAGAAAGGAACTGAATGACATACGATTTGAGTTTACTCCAGGAAGAGGCAAGTTTTAATTGAAATTATTACTTTGGTGGAACAAGAGCAATTGAGAAATTGATTACAAGCCTATGGTTATAATTTGCTATTCAAAAATGTTTCACCTGCAAAGGAAGAAAGAACTTGTTAGTTTTAAGGATTCTGAGCCACTGCTCGTGGCATGAATCCCAGCGGCACATGTGGCATGGTGTATATACACATATAAATGAGACATATTAGCTTGAATATGAAAATANCCTCCTATTTCAAAAGAAAGAGCAGAAGTATGCTTGAATTTCCTGACCATTGGTCAGGGTGGAGAGGATCTACCTGTATGGGCCATCTTAATGTCAGAAACACCAAGTAATCACACCCTAGGTCGGGGTGTGTAGCCATAGTTGTCAACAACTTTGAGCAAGCTCAAACTTTCTGACCTTCAGACAATGTGGGATAGGTTCACATTTTTGGGCCTCCACAGTATTAGATGTGGGTTAGCTTTTCTAGGTAGTGAGAAAGGCTTTCTAAGTGGCTATCAGGTCCTTTCCAGCTTCCTGGCCTCCTTGTACTTAGTGTGGTAGGAATTGATGGTCCAGAAAGGAAAGGGATGGCTATAAACTAAAGGGTTCAGAGAACACACCAACACTATCATGCTTTGTCCACAGAGACTAGAAGATATCACGCAGAGTTGAGGATCTGTGCATTTAATGTATCTGCTTTGTCATGTATGGCAGGAACATGTTTTGGAAGCCTCTGTTTCTGCTTTCCACGTTGAAACCCCTGAATCTAACAATTATGTTTTTGCTCTTCAAGCTGGTTACTTCTGGTGTTCTTACTGACTTTACTTTAGTACATATAGTTGCTTTTAATAATTTATAGCTCGCCAGTCCTTATCACTACTTGGACTTCATGGAAAGGAGAATATCATTTCTTAGATTTTTTTAAGTGTCACTTAAATTTTATTGAATACATATATATTTACTATTTTCTGTATCTTATATAAAGTTTATTATTCAGTAGAAAATTTTACATTTAAAGATGTCTGAATTTAGAAAAGACTTTTAACAACACCTTATTGTTGTTGTTGTGTATGAGTTAATGTACAATGCCTGTCCCGAACTCACTATGGAGTCTGTCTTCTGTGATGCTTTACTTTAAAATTTGCTAAATGCTGCAGTCTGGGGGAGTGTGAAAATGTATAAGACGCCACTTAAAGTAAAGGCTTCTAAAAGTGTTTTCTGAAATTAGATTTAAGTTTACTGAGTTAGTATGGATTTTATAAAATGAGCATTTTGTTTTGAGAATTTTTTGTTATCAACATGTTCATGTAAGATAAATTTCATCAAATATATCTATTTTCTTTATTGTTATCATAACTGTATCTTCTACTTGAGAAAATATTTGGAGGTAACCTAAAACTGTAAAATGTTGTCTCCACGCTACAGGCTTCTTATAATAAAAATTGGGAGTAATTTGGTTTGATTAAACTCTGCCTCATTAGATTTTAATGTGCTTTATGTTATGTGTTTCAGAAACTCCAGAAAGGAACTGAATGACATACGATTTGAGTTTACTCCAGGAAGAGGCAAGTTTTAATTGAAATTATTACTTTGGTGGAACAAGAGCAATTGAGAAATTGATTACAAGCCTATGGTTATAATTTGCTATTCAAAAATGTTTCACCTGCAAAGGAAGAAAGAACTTGTTAGTTTTAAGGATTCTGAGCCACTGCTCGTGGCATGAATCCCAGCGGCACATGTGGCATGGTGTATATACACATATAAATGAGACATATTAGCTTGAATATGAAAATACACACCGATTGAAATGCAGCCTTCAGTGGAAGTGACAGTGAGTGTGGCATTACCCATAGTGTAACAAAGTCCACCTCCCTCATGGCCTCTTTGTAATTTGAGTATCGAAAGTACATTACTGCAACCGCTGAGTGGTTGGGCTGATTGTTCACACAGCATCTGGATGCCAGAAAACAGGACCATGTATCGCTTTTATTTTTTATTATCTTTTGCAACAGGCATAGAGCCTGGCATGCAGAACATCAAGAAACCTTGGTTAATAGATAAGTAACCCAAGGAAAAAAATTACGGTCACATTGTTTACTTTATAACCTCAATAGTCTAGAGAAGCAAAAATCAGATGCCAATACATGATCACTTTTTATCTATTTTCCATGTCCTGTGGTTTCTCATTTTTATGCCCATGCAGAATTTCTTCAAGCTCTACCTTGCGTACCTCTGTAAAGTACAGTAGCCTCCAGCATTCTGATTTGTAGTAGCCATAAGCTCATAGCTCAGGGTTCATCCCATGTGTTAGACTTCCATGTAAGTTTCAGTTCCATTTGTTAAACTCTCAAAATCCCAAAATACAGGCATTCATTCCCTTGGCCTTAGAGCTAGTCTGGCAGTAAACTTCCCTGACCTCCTTACTGTCACCACCTGTGAGAAGACATTGACCCAGCTGCCTCACAAAGCTGGAGTAAATGATAGGCACTTGAAGAAATTGCAGCGTCCTGTGTCTATACATTCATAGGAAATTATTTAAGTTCTGCCAGTCAAACAAATCATGCTCCTAGACCATAAGTGTTAGTGGACCAAGATTTGCTCTAGTTCTGATCACGAGTCCTCTATAAAGGCAAAGATCAGGTGACTTCCTTGAATCAGATAAAAGCATGGAGTATATCTTACAAAATAAATGCCCATGGGCCCTAATGAGCTTGCTAACTGGGTTTTCTTTTTAAGTGTGTCCATCTTTAGCAGTTTCAAATGGGCCTTTGAGATTGTATGACACTGGTCACAGTTTTCAAAATGCCATTTATTTTGTCATAATATGAAAATACTGACCAGGCAGTGTTGTGACTAAGATCTAGTAATTAAATAACAGATGTTACAAGTAGAAGAAAGAGCAGGTTCGGATTTTAAGGGCGCTTCTTTTCCTCTGGTTGCTTAAAAATGTCTGCAGCAATGAAAATCAATTTTCATTTTAAGAACTAACAAAGAAATGAATTTCCAGCATGAGGATTTGTGTGACTCAGATGATCCTATTATCACCAGTCCGTTCGCACTGCCTTTGGCACCTCATTTGCCAGGGAGTGATGAATAGTCGCTAATTTTAGTGTCTAGGTAAAAACCATAGCAGTGACATGGCTGGTAATTGTACCCTTTACTGGACAGCAAGCACAGGCCTGTTAGTACTGTGTGTGGTCCTCAGGCAGTGTCTGATGTATGTGTGCACGTGTGTACACCACATATGCCCTGCATTTATGCTATCTCTAAACAGGCTCAGGTGTGTATGGAATAAAATGTGATGTGCACATGAAAAATTTCTGTTGTCTTTGGAGGACACACCCTTTTATTTATTATGTTATTGTATCCTCTGGCAACCAGATTTTAACATTGATGATTTAAACTGTTTCAGCATCAGCTTAAAGTAAAAATATATTACTAGTAAGCTTTAAATAATCATTCTATACTATTACAGGTGTCTTACCTGTGTAGAAAATGACAGCTTACTGCCATATGCAGCGACGGGAAGCATTTCCCAGCTTGTCCAGCCAGCATTAGCCATTTGTCACTTTGATATGATTCATCTGGTGCCCAGGAGGCCTGAAAATGGGACCTGTTACCCAGTTCAGTCCCCGGGGAGTGGCTAACACCCTGGCACTGGTTTGGTGTTAGCCCCTGGTGTGGCTTTGTTTGACACGTCCCTTTTCAGCTGCTTTCTGAGAGTGTAGCTGCTCGCAGAAATGTAGGATCCAGATCTTCTTGCTGCTGGCCAGTGATGCAATGTAAATGACACCATGCTACAAGCTGTCACTTACATCTGTTCAGCACCCTCATGAAAAGGGTTTCCTGTCCTGGAGATTGGGTTGATCTCCAGGAAGCTGGAGCTTCTGAGCACCAGCAGCTTCAGAAGGAGAACCGTAGCCATTCGCTGAGCTATCCTCCGTCCCCTAATGTGGGGTTGTTCCATCAGGGACCTTTACAAACTTCATTTTTAATCTTTATCAGAAGGAGAAATACCAAGACAAGCTTCCCTTGAGTGGATTCCCGTGGTTTAGTGAGCTTTCCATGTAATCCCTTGCCTCCTATTTCCGTTTATGGCATTCCATTATGAAATGTGAGAAAAACACAATTTTTGAAAGCATCAAGCCTATACATTGAGCTTTGCTCTTTTCTAGAGACTGAGCGTGGGAGAGAAAGACTGCACAGGAGGATGCGATGAGTTTGGGATGTCCTTTGACTGTGGTCTTGTTTTCACCATCACCATGTGTTGTATTAGCATTGTACACCAGGTCTAAACACTTTAAACCCCCCAAATTGTGAAAAGGGAGTCAAAAGCACATATGTGCATACATATAATATACATATGCAATTTATATGCACACACACCCCTACTCTGTGGGCTCATTTCCATAGTCCACCATATCCTGTTTATGCTGAGGTTTCTCCAGTTCTGTTTCGACATTTGTGTGATGCCACAGCTATATGTCCAGGTGTTCCCTGACTTTGGAAAATACTCACGTCAGATCCTCGCCCAATTGCCCATGCTGTTTGTAACCAGTGCTGCTAGGTGTCTGGTAGAATATCAGAGGGCTGTGGAGACACAATCGTCTCCTTTATATCACATGGAGGCCTGTCCTAGTTCTCTGTATTATCACATGGAGTCCTGTCATAGTTCTTCTCTTTATTATCACATGGAGTCC
>LOEQ01001326.1:292533-304077 GCA_001685075.1 Bramus lutescens
AAGCTACAAGAGCTAATAAGTAGCCTGACCTAACGGGCCAATCAGCTTTATAACATATGGAGATTCTCTGTGTGATTTTCTTTGGGGCTTGCCAGCTGTGGGGTACCGGGTGGGACAGAAAACCCCAACAAGCAAGCCAGCCCCTCATGTTACACTGTAATTTTTTAGACAACAGGAAATAGAGCTATTGCTTAGCTAACCAAAGGGAATGAAGTGTCAAGAAGAATTCCACATTTTTAACTCAGTATTGGGTAATATCACTGTGTTGATATCATATCAAATTATATCTAACTTTGATCCTGCATCTTGAATTTGATTATCTTTTTTTTGACAATGCAAACTATAAGAAAACCCAACTCTTAATCTTGTACCACACAAGTTAACATCTAATAAACAGTGTGGAAAAAATGCTGTTGCCCTTGAATCTATTTTAAGGCAAGGATAAACTCTCCTGGTCCCTTCCAACAAAGCAAACCTGCCCTTCTCATCAGGCATACACTTTCCCCATTGTAAAAGTCAACACTAGCATACATTTATCAAAAGCAGAAACTGTGTTTGCTAACCCATGACATCCTCTCCACAGTGTGGGTTTTCCTGTAGGGTTCTGTGCCTGTTCAGGTACAGGACCATTCAGTGGGAAATCACAGTCAGGAAAGCACCCTGAGATCCATGGCTGCAAACTCCAGGCCATGACTGTGCATCCTTCTGCCCAGAGCTCACTATTGCAAACAGTGAAGGAGCTGTCTGTTCATTTGACTTGGGAAACACTTGGTTTTTTTTTTTCCTACTTAATTTCTTAACGGTAAAATGCCTTCAACCCTTAGTGAATTGCTTCAGCCATGAGCTGTACTTTACTGGAAATGAGGATATCTTATACAAAGCATCCTTTCTGTAATAGACCCCTTGAAGGGCTAATTTTATAACTAGCTCTTAAGACTTCTTACCAGATTGTGTTTGTTGGCCAAGGTTCTAGAAAACAGTATATCCATGACTTATTTCTTGCCAGACCTTCCTTTGCTACGGGTGACTGTTGCTTTCTTACACATCTTTCTCACAGTTTTTTGTTTGTGTGGGAGGATTTTTTTCTTTTTGTTTCTAATTCTTTCTTTTGAATGCTTCTGTTTGTCCATTGTACTGAATCATAAGGTAATAGCTACATGGCTAACTTCCAAAAATAAAGACTAGCTTAGAAGACATAATTCAGATGGTATCACTTTTAGGAAGCATAAAAAATGTGATAGATTATTCTGGTTAGTGGGCTCAGATCCTGGCATAGCAGATTTGCTGGGGATGTCAAGATTTCTTTGAAAAGAAAATTAAAGGTTGTGTTCATTGTTTTTGAGAAGTATGTGTGTATGTGTATATATCAATAGATAGATAGATAGATAGATATAATGGGTATGAGAAATTAACAGATTTTTTCAGAATATATTTTTGTATCTAATACCTATACTTCATGTAATCCTGAACAAAATTAACTTCATGTTTAATTAGCACTGACAGCTAGTTTTCTAGACATATCTTGAAATATCACTGCAGTTCATAGATTTTCAGATTAGTTGTTAGCCACACATAAAACCATTGACTATTACTAGGAATTCCCAAGAAGGGGTGTCTCAGAGTTTCTTAGATTGCCTCTCCACTGCTAGTTAGCATGTGACAGTTTCCCTGGCTCCTATCTCTCTCCTCGAAGAGATGGGTCATCAGTATCACCAAGTAAACTGTGGACCCCAGTGCCCACATCGGGTGTGCTGCCAGCAGAAGTCCCCATGGCACTCCTGCTACTGGTTATGTTCCCTGTCATCCAGACCCTAAAGCTGCTGCAGCTACTCAGTGAATAAAGCCTTTCACTCTGTGCCAGGTTTGTCTGCTGCAATAACCAGTCGGCGTCATTGCCCTGTGAAGCCCTCGGCCTAATGTGAGCGCAGTCATTGAGTAGACTAGTGCGCATTACCTGTAAGATTGCAAATTGCAAGGGGTGCAGTTATGAATGAAACACAATAAGCTGTAAAAGACAGTTATAGGCAGGGGCCACACTTCCTGTTATGAAGGAAACACAATAAGCTGTAAAAGACAGTTATAGGCAGGGGCCACACTTCCTGTGAGAGATGAGTGTTTGGGTCTGTGTGCTGGGCACGTGGATGAAAAATGGACTCGGGACTCAGAAAATGGGACAGAATGGCCAGATTGAATAAGCAGAGAGAGGGAAGGGGCCAGATCTCTAGGACCTTACAGATAGCCATGAGCCATAATGACTTGCAGCTAAATCCAGTTCTCAACTTTGAGATGCTGTATAAACAGAGACTTTGGACCTTCCTTGCTCCTCTCCTATAAAAGGCAAAGAAATAGCTTCCCTTAAACTCACGTCATTGTGGATAACATCTCAATTTACAGTTTAAGCTAGATATTTTTGTTGTCTAACTTTGATTCCTCTTTTTTCTCATTAATTACCTTGTTTATTCCATGAAATTTGTTTGTTTATTCATTAGTGTTTCTTTGGTTTTATACATGTGTATAGCGGATTCTGTTTGCTCCTACCCCCTTTATCTCCTCTTTTTCAGCCCCACAAGGCCCCTTCTCATATTCACGGATTTGTTGTTATGTGACTTACTGATTTTTACCTGAACAGAGTGTATGACCTTTGGTTTGGAGTTATCAGTTGGAACTTTGTGGCTTTTTCATTGGTATACAGACATGATAATGACTGTCTCCCCTAGAATCCATCAGTAGCCAACAGTTCGCCATAGAAGAAAAGTTACCATTAACCCCTCCCTAAGTCATGATTGGGTGTTGACAGGCCCAGTGCTGACAGTTGGCACTTGCTGTGAGATTTGTGCTTGCAACGGCTCTATAATGCTCTCAAGGTTGCTTTTTGCAACCCTTCTTCCCACCTTCCAGTTCTTATCTGGTGTTTTCTGAGCCTTAGAAGGATGAAGTAGAGATGTTTAGGATTGAGCATCAAACCATCACTTTCTTACACCTTGAACAGCCCAGAATCTGCATGTAACCCCTTTCGCTGCAAAGACAAGCTTCTCTGATTAAGGACAAGAGTACCCTTTGTCTGTGGATTTCAACATAAATATTTAGAGTGTAAATTAGTGCCACATCAGTTTAGCTTGGAAAAAAAAAATCCTCCTAGGACTTATGACCTTCCCAGCCATGGGTTACAGTTTATAGCTGTGAATTCCATCCTATGCCCAGGCCTCAAATCCAGTTAAGAGAGCATTTTGCTATCCCAAAACAATCTTACCTGGAAAGTTGTTATTGTAGTTCATAAGGTTCACAGTAGGTAAGACTGACACACACACACACACACACACACACACACACCAGCAACATCCTCCATAGTACATCCAGGTACTATGCAAGTACCATCAGAGAGGAAGCTTCCGGCACAGCTCAGTTTGCTTGTTTGTTTGTTTGTTTTTTTTCTTCTGGCTGGTTTGGATTTTGGTTTTGGTTTTTCAGATAGGGTTTCTCTGTAGCTTTGGAGCCTGTCCTGAAACTAGCTCTTGTAGACCAGGCTGGCCTCGAACTCACAGACACAGAGATCCACCTGCCTCTGCCTCCCAAGTGCTGATATTAAAAGCATGCACCACCAATGCCCAGAAATTTTGATTCTTTTGTATCTTGCCATCAAGTTGTGTGATGTCTTCAACAATAGGGTATTGTGGAGTTCTGTTGGCAGGGACCCAGATTGTTTGGGGGGCAACTTGGAGTCTTTCTTATCATCAGCTTATGAAGAGGTCTCTCAAATCTGGTATTACCAGTAACATTCAGGCATGTAGAACATCTTTATTCTAACTTATTTTTTTAAAGCTTGTCTTTAATTAGCTTACAAAGTAATAGGTTTCTCTGTCTTTTTTCCATGCGTCCTTCATTGGGGTAACACTCCCTCTTATTCCGCCCATCCCACACTCATCCCTGTGTAAACCTTTCTCTCTCTGGTGATCCCCTTCTGTACTTTCATATCACCTCTGTTCTATTCCATCGCTTAAGACACACACAACCGTCCATGACTGAGGCGAGTCAGAACCACAGAGGGACAGACATACAGCCCTTGAAGACTAGAGAACCAAAAGCTGAAAGGATGTTTCAAATGTCTAAATTCATTTGTGTTTGAAGGCTTCGAAAACTCACTGGTAATGTAGTGTTTGGGGACCCAGAAGGACTTCAGAGATGCCATTCAGGAATTCTCAATGCAGATATTGTGTCAGAAGAAAATTAGAATTTTGAGAAAAGGCATTGAAAGTCATTAACTGCAGGCATTTTCTCTACATTAATTAGTGTTCAAAGAACTTTCATGTATAATCTCAAAGAGATTGAAGTATAGTTTCCATTTCATAATATTGCCTTATTCTCACATAAATTATGGTGTGGGTTGAGGTAGTACCATACATACAGCAGAACTATTATCATTATAATAGAGTACATAATTCATAAAATATTCATGTTCATTGAGTTAAAGCAAACCTGCCGTTTCAAGTCCATTAATTGCAGTAGAATTGAGTGAGTTTTCTTTCGGGGACTAACACTATAATTACCAAGATTAAAGTGAGCGTTCAAAGCCCTGCGTGTTCAGAATGCTCACTTTCTTATTTCAGTAAAAATAAGCTCTTGTTTTTCTGCCTTTTGTCCTGACAAACTGGAAGTGGGTCTTGGACAACGTTTGCTTTCAATCCCTGGATTGTTTATAAGCTGGTGAAGTTGTCTGGTCTCACTAGCCATCCGTTTGCTTCTGTCTTCCCTTTGACTGGCTTTCTTCCCTCCCTTGTGCTTTCAAAGGAGCAAGCTCTGAAGGCTTGTGAACGGTAGTGATAGGTAGCACCTTCAGTGTTCTAGAGACAGCTATACAAACTGTGATTGGGTGCTGACATTGTAAATTAAGTGAATCCAGATGGCTTCTGGTGAATGCCATTACCAAATGCTTGGTTATTCATAAAAGCAGTTGCTATCAGTGTCTTGAGTGACCTCGTGGCTGTCCATGCCCTGGGCCTGTTTGAGGCTCCCTTACCCCAAGTGCCTGGATCTGAGGTATTTCAGATTTGAAAATAGTTTTTCAAACTTTTAAATATTTGCCTGTGTATCATGACATATCTCATAGATGGAGCCCCAAACTGTTCATAAGATTCACTTTATAGAAGTAGGCTGAAGGCAATTTCATACAGTATCTTCGTCGTCTGTGCCTGAAACAGACCTTCAAGTTTCACGGTGTGGTATTTTCTGCTGGTGGCATCATGTCAGTGCTTAAAGGGGGTTGAATGTGGGGTGTTTCTGACTTGGAATTTGCAGATTAAGGATGCTCAACTTGTGAGCTATTTGTCGTTAACTTATAAAATAGCTTTCTCTTTATTTAGATCCCGAGAAACTACTGAGGAGACCGTGTGTTTCAGGGAAAGAGCCTTGGGGATGAGGCCAATTTCGTGTTCTGTCAGTTACCACATGCAAGCGTGCAAGTCTGGAATTTAGTTCAGCCCTCCAAGCCCTTAGCACCTTCTCTCCTCACAGTAAACTCTTTAACCCAAGCTTGCAAGGAATAAGTAGTCCAAGCTAAGGGCTGGCCTCTTAGGCTGAGTCAAGTAACAGTTTGTGCTTTCTGGTTTAGAGCTAATTCATCTGCCTCTTGCGCAATATAAGACTTCTTTTATGGAATCCCATCCTTGTCGGAGACTCTAAAGCAAAATTGTGGTTTTCCAACTGCAATGCTCAGAAAGTGCCTGTGGAGATAATGGGAGCTCAAGGTAGACCTCTCGAACACCATGGGCTTCATGAATTTGTCTGTTCCCCCTTGGCACTACAGAGAGTCACTTTCTCTTCTTTGCCCCAACCAGGCTGTGAAACATAAGAGGAGAGGCTGCTAAGAAGGGAATGGGCAGCTAGTAAGCATCTCTAGGTTTCCATCCACTGGGGATGACTCCTACTCTGACTTTTCTGATTGTACCCTTGTGCGCTCTGCTCCTGCGCACGAGGGGCGCCAATGTGTACCGCCTCAGCTTCCGAAGGACACGTGACCCCTAGGGCTTATTGCTGGACTCGGGCCCACACTCTGAGCCCCAGGCGCAGTATTGGACTCTAGTTCTTTTTCCAAAAACTCCCCCATCCTCGGGAGTTGGCGACAGGAATGTCCAGCAGCTTGCAGGAAATTCATCCCAAGCAAACTTGTGGGTTTTTGTTTGTTTGTTTGTTTGTTTTTCTCAAGGAATGGCCCGTAGAAGCTCTCAACGTGCCCGTCTTCCTCTGTTGCTGGTCCTGGTCCGTGTTGACTACCATCTTTACCATAGTGAACTGCTAAATAAGCCCTTAGATAGTGCGGGGCTGACATTCCTATGACCCCTTTGTGGAGCATCAGATATATTTGCTGTGGGCCTTGTCATCTTCTCCCTAAATAGTCTGAGCTCTTCTAAAATGTCTCCCATAAAACACTCATTCTCGGTGTAGGTGATTCTTCAGGAAATTTATTAGATCATTTTTCGGTTATGCCACGGTGGCATCACATATCTTTCCCGCATGCTGTTGAGACAAATTATTTGCAACCAGTTTTTAAAAGCAAAGACTATGGAAAAGGAGGACACACCAATGCGTGCCTTCAGTGGGGGCTGGTATTTCATAGGTGAGCGTCCCGCCCTTAACAGGAGGGCAACATCTAGTCTGTTTATGTATTTTCCCTTGGATTTCACATGCTGTGTGTTCTTATTTTTAATCAGCAAACCCTCTTTTATGGCTGGTGCACCGTTGGTACTTCGCTGCTGATTGTGTTGTTTTCTCCCGTCCTCTTAATTCTATTTGGTATGCAGAAATTCACCCTTAATTATATATTATAGGCTTTCCCCTGACTTGAAACCATGACTCCTTTTGTTTGAATATGTTAAAAAAAATCCCAGACTGTGGAAAAGTGATTTTTTCCTCAAAATTACTGCAGCCCACATTTTCTCTCTCAAGTCCTAATTTAATCACAGCTCTCAAGGAAATGAACCTCGGCAATCTTAATTGAATGCCTCTGTGCCTGTGGAATACTTTCCCTCAGTTGGCATACCAAAATTGAAATTTGTTGAGCTTTGAGATTTTACTGCAAAGCCTCCAAACCACAATTTAGTCAGTAACCCATCCCATATCCCCTTTTTCTGCTCTGATGCTCCTCTGGGCTTTTGCTTACAGGCAGAGGTTTCAATCTTGTTGCCCATGGCTCCAGTCTCTTCTACCCATGCACTTTGCATGGCCGGGACAAACAAGACAGGGAATCAACTGCCAGCCTTTAAAAAGTAGGGAAGTCGGTTGATGGAAGAACCCAGCCCTGGCTTGTCTCAGAGAAGTGATGAGATCTGAATGCCGTTGGGCATAAAATCTTCCATGGCAGACCTCCTGCCTCTCCTCACTGTTGTAGAGTGCTCTTCGGAACCCCTGGAGATGACTGAGGCTTCAGCCTTGAAGAGGGCATCATTGCTAGCTGGTGTTATCCTGTTCTCTTTCTGTACACGCGTGGCTTCTGCACATGGTTAGAATATTTGCAAAGCAAGAACCCTGCCGATGAGGTTTTGTATCCCAACCAGGTTTAGGAGTGCTGCTCGATGGCCTTTTAAAGATCCCTCTTTATGTCATTGGGTGTCCTCAGCGTCCGCAGACAGTGTGTGGGCTAGAAGGATACAGTGTGTACCCGGTAGTTCAGCTCTGGAAAAGAGTTCGGAACCAGCTATTGGAATATGGAGTTCTAAGTTGTGATCCTTCTTCCCTAAGGAGCAGGAAGGAGATCTGTGTTTCATGAGTACTTATCAGAGTATCCATCGGAAGGATCAGCCCTGCTCTCTCTGAGTCTCTTATGCAGATTCCTGGTGATTTGTTTATTTGGTTGATATACTCCCTATGGAATCGGTATGCATTCCTATCCTAAAATGTAAAATTGCAGTGTTCAGCTACACAGCAAAGTCACATATCTATAAACCGAAACAGCAACAACATGACATGCTGTCCTTGCTTGGAGATGACTATGCCACCATCAAAATGTCCCCTATTGCTCTTGATTGCTCCTATATGCTGTAACCCCAAGACCTCTTCCACTCCACTAGACACATTCAGTTCATAGCTTTACCTTGCCATTTCTGCTTAGGTGGATCATTACCCAGGTCTGCATCCACCCTGCATTACCCCATCTGACATTTTGAATGTTGGCCAGGGCTAAGATACCCCAGTGTTTGTAACAATATGGACAGATGTAACCATTGAACTAATGATCTCTCTTCGTTTGGTTTTCCAGACTATCATAGATGTGTATCATGATAACTTCCATCACAGGGGAAGTGTATCTGTTGGACTACTTGTATTTTTAATACAAGTAATAGCTTGCTTGGCCATTACACTATTTGATTAGCAAGCTTGAAGGGTTTTTAAGGCATGCCAGACATGTTGTGTATCCCAACCATTTGGTACATTATCCACCTATATAATCTCAAGAGACCTTAAATTGGAGGCTGCTTCACCATGGAGTCTCATCACAACCCAAATTTCTCATATGCCATCGTCACTTTGGGCTCCAGTTGAACACAGTAGCTTGGAATGATGAATAGAGTGTTATTTATAGAAAATATTGTCATTTCCATGGCTCTGTTGAGAAGGAGAAGTCACACATGAGTGAATTAAGTCGGCTCCATGTGCACAGGGAGTTTTGTTTGCTTTGTTGACTGGTGTTTCTTAGGGCATGAGAATAATGAATTCTGTATTCAATAAACATTTGGTGGCCGAATTAATGAATGAATGATTTGCTAATTTGCCTCCAACACACAATTGTGCATATTATGAAGATATATGTGATTCTTTTTGCTCTTTGATTTTGTAGGTCTTAATCAAATAGCTGGCATTTATTAGCAGCAAAAATTGGGATTTGTACTTGAACTGCTGAGATTTATAGACTAAGCAGGATAGGCATTCAGAGTTTCTACCTTCCAGAATTATTCCTCAGAAGCCAGAAGTTAGATGTGCAATCATTTTTTACTGTATTAGCCAGGCAAGATATGCATTCATCATTTTTATCTCACCGTTTCTCATTAAAAGACTAATGCCAATACCTCCCACAGAACAGTGCCAGATTTCCGCTTGTGCTAAAGCAAGAGCTTAGATGTACATTTGAACAGCACACGGTGGACCTTGGTAATGGAAAATATATACGTCTGAGTGACCTCCAGCCAGCCAGAAATAAATCCTGTGCATAATCTGGCCAGTCTGTCAGGCGACTGCACAGCGCCCCTTGTTTGTCTTAGCAAGGCTTGCAGAGCAGGCACCCAGCCCCTGCAGTCTCCTCCTCCTCTTCTCTAGGTGGCCGCATCTTTGACAAGCTGATGCAGAAGGTGCATCATTGCCATCCTTTGTCATTAAAGGAATCCTGCCTTGTTGGGATATCTGCTTGTGCAGAGTTTTCCTCTTTGTTTATCTTCTGATAGCTGTTCTGTTTGTCTTGAACATGCTTCTAGTTTGTTCTTAAGCTTTTGATTTATTGCATCTTTCCATTTAGCTCTTGAATTTTCTTATGAGATTTTCTTTTCATGTCGACTGAAAATGTAAATCTAGTGCCAGAAGGTTTTAATATGTTCGTTCTTTGTACATCTGGGGTTGGCAACCTTGATCCTCATTTTTTCCTCTGCTTAGGGTCCAGTCTATTTAACTGAGAATCTAATATGATTTACATGTTTTCTTTTGACTTCAGAACTTCTCGTAATTAACAAAACTCCCTGTCTATAATATATGTGATGCAAATAACCCTTAAGTGGACTAAAGTGAATATTTCATTTTTACTTTTGAAAAAGAAAATCTCTCTCTCTCTGTCTGTCTTCTCTCTCCCTCCTTCCCTCCCTCCCTCCCTCTGTGTATGTATGTGTGTGTGAAATTTTGAAAACCGAAAGTTCTTTTGAATTTCTCTGATAATATGCACTAAGAATCTAATTCTTTATTCTTTAGCTTGGTGCCACTAATTCCATCACCCACCTTTCTCTGGCTAGCCCTTGTGTAACCTCTCCTGCATTAAAATCCACTCTTCTTTTATTTAACATCTTGGATGTGTGTTTCTTCTTGTATAAAAATAGAATTAAATCCTTGAACAAGTACAGCTGGTTTTTGAGGGGACAGTGAACTGGAAGTGTTGTGTGGCAGCAAGATTGCCTGCCATCTGGGCATAACTTCTTGTGGAGGCAGTCTACAGGATGGCATGTCCTCAGTGCTGTTTGTGGGTAAAACTGTAGGTCTTGGCGAATTCTTTGCTACGGTGACTGCCCTCCATGTAAGACACAACCCATAATACACCCATCGACTCCTGAAGTTTTCTGGGGGCCCTTTTCTTAATATAATCAAATACTGTCATTCTTCAGATAGTTTTAAACATTCACGTGATCTCTCGGTTGTTTTAAACATAAATTCCTAAAATTGATACTTAGACCAAGTCACCCACACCACAGTCATCTGTTCTAATGGTGTTCCATACCTGCCCCCTCGTGTGAAGAAGAGCAAAGCTTCACCTAAGGATTTAAAGATCTGTTCTTCCCTAGAGCAGGTAAGCATTTCTAAGAAAAAGACCCAGAAGTAGCATCAAGAAAATAATTCCCAGAGCAGCCTCTCTCTCCTCCAGCTTTCCATGGTACCTGCTATGAAATAGGGAGTTAGCGAAATGTTTGGAAACTCTAGGCTAAAAGGCTCTAAAATCAAAAGAATGGTGTTTCTGCTGAAGAATATTAGTTCCAGTTCTGTCTGAAACAGTCATAGGTGGGGACCATGGAGGCGTCCCTTCCACAGGTCCCTGGATCGTCAAAGGGGTCTTCACATATTCCTCCTAACTGTGTTCTGGGAGCAGCAGCAGCTGTTAGGCGAGACAGAACTCACACTAGTTCTGGATCTTTGGTATAGGGAGAGGATCCCATGCTAAGGGGCCCTTACAGTGGCCTTTTTGACTCTTACATGAACCGCCCACCTTGAGGTAGTCTTAGTTTGTTTTAAGAATCCTAATGTCTCTCTAAGAGGTAGCTCAGGTTACAGCTGGCTATACAAACACTGCGGAGCCAGTCTGCATGGACTCAGTCTCTCACAGGCTGGGCCACATTGTGTCTCTGCACTTCAGCTTCCAGACTTCAGTGTGTGGCTGCAAGAATTCAAGCCTCCACAAGTATGTATTGTTAATCTTTAATAATAGCTTTATTTATTCGGACACGTTTTTGTTACTCTGATACACGAAACTTCTCAGTGACAGAATAAATGGGTGTCAGTTCATAGATTTCCCCAACAAGTGGTCATTAGCAACCAGTAACATTAAAATCTCCCTGAAGAAACGCAGGATGGCATCAGGGGTGTTGTTTAAAGGTGTCATTTCCTGGGTGACACAGCGTGAGGCTGGGCTGGCCAGCAGTGTAACCTCTACTCTGACATTCTCAAGATCCTTCTGGCATCCAGACTGGCTTTAACTAAATAACCAGACAGCCATCAAAGAAAGAGAAGAACAAACACACAAAAGCCCAGAAAACAGTGGTGTAGGAGGGTCATCTGTCTATGTGTTACTTTCATTGGTTAATAAAG
>LOEQ01001326.1:305560-320053 GCA_001685075.1 Bramus lutescens
CATACACACAGAGAGAATATTGTATACATAATAAATAAATAAATATAAAAAAGAAAAGTCATGATGACTATTCCCGAATCACTGTGTCTTGTGTGTGTGTGTGTGTACATGTATGTATGTATGTGTGTGTGTTGTACTTACTAGTGAACTTACTAGTATTAATGTATGCACCTGCGCATATGGGTTCACATACCAAAAGGTGTGCTTATACGTGGCTGTTCTGGTTTGACCATGCATGCCTTTCCATTTTTCTCCACTTTTATTTATTTATTCTTTTAGGCTGAATCTTATGCTGTCCTCAGAGTTCATCATTTAGCTAGGCTTGCTGTCCAGTGTGTTCCAGGAATCTGTCTGTCTCTCCATGCCTACTCCACCCCTACTCTGAGCTGTGAGGTTCAAATGGCTGCCATTGCACCAGCCTCTTCTGCGGGTTCTTGCAGGATCCGAACTCATGTCCCCAGAGGACAACTTGCAAGAGTTGGTTCTCTCACACCGTGTGGGTTTCTCAGACTGAACTCAGGTTGTCAGGTTTGCCAAGTGCCATTACCCACTGAGCTATCAGGCCCCCAAGCCCTGACACAGAGACTTATTAGGTATGAACGCTCAGACTAGCTTAGCTCTTACTTCAGCTTATTTTTAAACGAATCTTTTCTCATTTTACATACCAATTCTAGTGCCCTTTTCCTCCCCTCCTCCCTGTCCCTCCACCTTCTACCCATCCCACCCCCCATGCACTCCTCAGAGAGGGTGTGGCTTCCCATGGGGGGTCATCAAAGACTGGTTCATCACTTTAAAGCAGGACCAAGCCCCTGCCCCCATATCTGAGCTGATCAAGGTATCTCTCCAACAAGAATGGGTTCCAAAAAGACGGTTCAAGCACTAGGGATAAATCCTGGTCCTATTGCCGGTGGCCCCATGTTCTGCCCGAGCCACACAACTGTCACCCACATTTAGAGTGCCTTGTTTGGACCTATGCTGGTTCCCCCACTGTTAGTTCGGAGTCAGTGAGCTCCCACTAGGTCAGGTCAGCTGTTTCAGTGGGTGTCCCCATCATGGCCTTGACCTCTTTGCTCATATTATCGCTCCTTCCTCTCTTCGACTGGACTCTGGGAGCTTGGCTCAGTGCTTAGCTGTGGATGTCTGCATCTGCTTCCATCAGTTGATGGATAAAGGTTCTATTATGACAATTAAGGTAGTCATCACTCTGATTACAGGGAAGGCCAGTTCAGGCACCTTCTCCATTATTGCTTAGGGTCTTAGCTGGGCTCGTCCTTGTGGATTCCTAAGAATTTCCCTAGTGCCAGGTTTCTTGCCTCACAATGGCTCCCTCCATCAAGATATCTCTTTCCTTCTTCTCCCTCTCTGTCTTCCCCAGTCCTGGCCATCCTATTCCCTCATGTTCTCTTCTCTCCTTCCCTTCTCTCCCCCTCCCCTTTCACCCTCCCTTTTACCCCCATGCTCCCAGTTTTCTCAGGAGTCTTATTTCCCCTTCCCAGAGGGATCCATGTATGCTTCCCTTAGGGTTCTCCTTGTTACCTAGCTTCTCTGGGTCATGGATTAGAGGCTGGTTGTCCTTTGCTTCACATCTAATACCCACGTATGAGAACATACCATGTTTGTCTCTCAAGCTCTGGGTTACCTCACTCAGAATTTTTTTTCTATTTGCCTGCAAATGTCAAGATGTCATTGTCTTTTACTGCTGAGTAGTACTCTACTGTGTAAATGTACCACATTTTCTTTATTCATTCCTCAGTTGAGGGGCATCTAGGTTTTTTTTTCAGGTTCTGGCTATTATGAATAATGCTACTATGAACATAATTGAGCAGATGTCCTTATGGTATGGGTCTGCATCCTTTGGGTGTTTGCTTAAGAGTGGTATTGCTGGGTATTTGAGGTATGTTGATTACCAATTTTCTGAAAAACTGCTATACTGATTTCCAAAGTGGCTGTAGAAGTATGCACTCCCACCAGTAATGGAGAAGTGTTCCCCTTTCTCAACATCCTCTATAGATAGCTTAAGCTATCATAGGTGTTTTTGATCTTAGCCTTTCTGACTGGTATAAGATGTTATCTCAGAGTTGTTTTGATTTATATTTCCCTGATGGCTAGGGATGTTGAACAATTCCTTAAGTGTCTTTTGGCCATTCAAGATTCTTCTGTTGAGAATTCTGTTTAGATCCGCACCTCATTTTTTAATTGAATTATTTGGCATTTTGATGCCTAGTTTCTTGAGTTCTTTAAATATTTTAGAGATCCGTCCTCTGTTGGATGTGGGGTTGGTAAAGCTCTTTTCCCATTCAATTGGCTGCCATTCTGTCTTATTGATTATGTCCTTTGCTCTACAGAAGCTTCTCAGTTTCAGAAGGTCCCATTTATTTATTGTTATTCTCCATGTTTGTGCTACTGGTGTTACATTTAGGAAGTGGCCTCCTGTACCCATGCATTCAAGGCTTCTTCCAACTTTCTCTTCTGTGAGGCTCAGAGTGGCTGGATTTATGTTGATCCATATGAGCTTGAGGTTTGTGCATGAGGATAGATAAGGATCTATTTTCATTCTTCTATATATTGACATCCAGTTATGCCAGCACCATTGTTGAAGATGCTTTCTTTTTTCCATTGTATAATTTTAGCTTCTTTGTCAAAAGAAAATCAGGTATTCAAAGGTGTGTGGATTAATGTCAGGGTCTTCAATTCGTTTCCATTGGTACACCTGTCTGTTTTTATGCCAATACCAAGCTGATTTCATTATTATACCTCTATAATAATGCTTGATGTCAGGAATGGTGATGCATCTGGAAGTTCCTTTATTGTAAAGGATTGTTTCGGTTATCATGGGTTTTCTGTTTTACCATATCAAGTTGAGTACTGTTCTTTAGAGGTCTGTGAATAATTGTGTTGGGATTTTGGGGGGGATTGTGTTGAATCTGTAGATTGCTTTTGGTAAGATTGCCATTTTTTTATGTTGATTCTACCTGTCTAAGAGCATGAGGGATCTTTCTATTTTCAATTTCTTTCTTCTAAGACTTAAAGTTCTTGTTTTACAGGACTTTCTTTTCTTTGGTTAGTGTTATCCCAAGATATTTTATGTTGTTTGTGGCTGTTGTAAAGGGTGGTGTTTCTCTGATTTCTTACTCAAACCTTTTATCATTTGTATATAGGAGGATTACTGATTTTTTTAATTGCTCTTATATCCTGCCATATTACTGAAGGTGTTTATCAGCTGGAGGAGTGCCCTGGTAAAATTTTTGGAGTCACTTATGTACACTACCATATCATCTGCAAATAGCAAAAGTTTGACTTTTTCCTTTCCAATTTGTATCTTTTGATCTCCTTTTGTTGTCTTATTGCTGTAGCTAGAACTTTGAGTATTATATTGAATAGATATGGGGAGAATGGATAGCCTTGTCTTATTCCTGATTTTAGTGGAATCTCTTTGAGTTTCTTACTGTTTAATTTGATGTTGGTTGTTGGCTTGCTGTATATTGCTTTTATTATGTTTAGATATGTTCCTTGTATCCCTGATTTCTCCAAGACCTATTTTTCATGAAGGAGTGTTGGATTTTGTCAAAGACTTTTCAACAGCTAATGAGATGATCATGTGTTGTTTTTTTTTTCTTTCAGTTTATTTATATGGTGGATGCATTGCCCTGAATCTCTGGATGAAGCCAACTTGATCGGGGTGGACATTTTTTTTTTTGCTATGTCCTTGGATTTGGTTTGCAAGTGTTTTATTGAGGTTTTTTATTTTTGCATCAATGTTCATGAGGGAGATTGGTCTATAATTCTCTTACTTAGTTGAGTCTTTGTGTGGTTTGGGTATCAGGGTAATTGCAACCTTGTAAAAAGAATTTGACATTGTTTCTTCTGTTTCTGTTGTGTGGAACAACTTGAGGAGTGTAGGTATTAGCCCTTCTTTGAAGTTCTCTGTAGAATTCTACACTGAATCCATCTGGCCCTGGGCTTTTTTTGGTTGGGAGACTTTTGTTGAATGCTTCTATTTCCTTAGGAGCTACAGGCCTATTTAAGTTGTTATCTGGTCTTGATTTAATTTTGCTATGTGGTACCTGTTCAGAAAATTGTCCATTTCTTTTAGATTTTCCAATTTTGTGGAGTGCTGGTTTTCAAAGTATGACCTAATGAGTCTTTGTATATTCTCAGTGTCTGTTGTTATCTCCCCGGTTTCCTTTCTGATTTTGTTAATTTGGATATTCTCTCTCTCCCTTTTGGTTAGTTTGGATAAGGGTTTGTCTATCATGTTATTTTCTCCAAGAACCAGCTCTCTATTTCATTGATTCTTTGTATTGTTTAGTTTCTATTTTATTGGTTTCAGCTCTCCATTTGATTATTTCCTGTTGTCTACTCCTTCTGGGTGAGTGTGCTTCTTTTTGTTCTAGGTAGCTCTTATTTTAATCTGTTTCTCTTATCTGTGTTTGGCCTCTGGGCTTTTTACCTTTCTGTCTGCCTGTCTGTCTGTCTATCTATCTATCATAATCTCCTTTTGTCTCCATGTCTAGCTGGCCCTGTCTTGCTTCTGTCCCCTTATATGTCCTTTTTCTCCCCCATTCTCTTCATTCTTTTCCCTCTTGTTCTCCTTGAGCCTAGATTTCTCCTCCTACTCATTCTCTTTACCCCCAGCCCCACCTTTCCCTCTCCTGCCTAGCTATTGGCTGTTCAGCTTTTTATTAGACCAGTTAGGTACCTTAGGCAGGCAAGGTGAAACAAATGCAATCCATCTTTAATTTACATAATTAAACAAATGTAACACATCTTTACATCATTAACAAAGGCAGCATAAACAAATGTAACACACCTTTTACACAGTTAAAAGTAATATTCTGCAGCATAAACAAATGTAACCCATTTTTATAGTTAAATATTCCTCAACAGAGCTATGTTGCTGGTTGTGACAGTATTCCTTATGCCTTATTGGTGGGTGCTGAGTGAATATCTTGATCTCCTAAGGCCTGTAAACAAATATGTTATTATTTATTATAATAACATGGATTCTTTAAGACTGTGCATTGCATTACTATTTAGATAACCATTCCTTCTACACATACACTATTTAATGTTGTGTATTCATTGAGAGTTCAGTAAAGAAGGCTTGTGGCTTCATTAAGATGCACTGATGGGTAATCAGGTTATACCTGGTGTACTGTGGTAAGGGGTAATGAAGGAAGACAGGAACTTCCTTCTATAGACAATTCAAATGTCAGATAAACAGCTTTCTCTGGACCACAAATGAACCACACACAGCCCAGCATGGAGGTAAAAGTTGGAATCACTGACCCCAGGTGGCTCTGCCATATAAGAGCACATTACAGCTGTTCTTCCTCTGCTGGCATTATTCAACAAAGAAACAACTCAAGAGTTCCATCCCAGGAAGAAATCTTTCTTCTATTGTTGTTTAGTACTGCCCCCTCCAAACCTCCAGCATTGTTGATAGCATCCAGGGCCTCCCACATGCTCAGCCTGATTTGGAGCTATGGAGATGGCACTCAAGCCCAAGAACACATGCTGCTTCCAGGCTGCCCTCCTAGATTTTATTTGTAGCCACTTAGCTCTTCTCTGTTGCCTTCTATATAAGAGAACAGTGCCAGAGAAGGGAAAGAATGCCCTGACAGACGATTGCTTATCTGTTGAATTAAGGAAGTGATCATAATGAGGTCCAGTGATTTCTCAGTTAGCAAATCAAGACACCCCACTTATGCCTGGTTTCATTAAAGTGAATATCCTATGCTTGGGGGTGTCTAAGAATATATCAGGCAGAGCTGTGTGTGAGAGAGCATCCACAGACAAGGACTTTAGTGCTCACTTTAATTTCCCTGAATTTTTTACAATTTTAGATTCTGTGTATGAAAGAAAACACACGATGTGTTCTGTGTCTGACTTACTGAATTTAACACGATGGGCTTTGTAGGTCTATCAATTCTACCAATTTTTCTTACTGCAATTGGCTTGAGTTCATTCTTCTTTAAGTAAATAATACTTCATTGTGTGTATATCATATATTCTGTATCCATTCATCTATTGGTGGACCCAAGCCATTGTGAAAAGCGCTACTAAAAAACAGTGAGTCAGAAAGTGTCTCTCATATGCTGACTTCGTCTTCTTTCAGGTCTTCTCCTAGGAGGGGTATGAGTTGTATCACATCGTAGTTCTATCTTCAGGATTTGAAGAAGTTCCTTGCTGTTTTCCCTGGTGGCTGTCCTAATTTACATACCCACTAGCAATTTGGAAGAATCCCACTCCACCCCCAAAATTTGCCAACATGCCAAAGTTGTCATTGGTGTATTTTTACACACACCACACACACACACACACACACACACGGCATAAGATAGAATGTCAGGATTTTCTGAATCATCTTTTTTCTTCTGAGCTAAAGGTATTGAATATGTTCCATGTATTTATTGATCATTGTATTTCTCCGTTTGCTATCTTCCCATATTATTTGTGTGTGTGTGTGTGTGTGTGTGCATGCACATGTGTGTGTTATTTGTTCATTCTTTCTTTTGTTGTTTTAATAAATTCTGGAAATTAGACCTTTGTAGGAGGGATGGCTGTCAATTTTTTTTCTCCCATTCTCTAAGCACTTGCACTCTGTTGATCATCTCCTTGCCTGTTAAAGTGCTCTTCAATCTGATATAAATCTACATATCAGCCCTTGATTTTATTTCCTGCTTTAGTCCTATTTGGGAAACCATCGTTTGCCTCAGTAGCTTGAAGTATTTCTCCTACGGTTTTACTTTGATGATGTTGGGATTTAAGGTCTTATGTTTGATCTTTTGTCCCTTTTGAGTTGATGTTGATTCACATTGAGAGGCTTGCCTTGTTTCAGATCAGTATTCTCCATGAAGGTCTCCCCTTTACTCAGCACTATTTGTTGAAGAGATCTTTTTGACAACATGAGTTTTTGATGCCTTTCTCAAGGATCAGTTGCTGTAGATGGGTTTCTTTTTGTTTTATATCTACTCCTGTGTCTGTTTTTGGTGTTTTACTTGTTTGTCCCCACCCCCTCCGCCATCCCAGCAACCTGCTGTTTGTTACTGCAGTATATCTTGAAATCAAATCAACTAGAGCCATCATTGTCTTTCTTGCTCAGGATTGCATTACCTGGTCAGGGTCATTCAAGTTTACTTAAGAACTTTAAGGCTTTTTTTTTCCTGTTGGGTATTGTATTGAACCTCAAGTTGTTTTTTGGTAGTATCACCATTTTATTGATATCAACTCCTTTGATCCATGGGGGTGAGAGTGAGGAAGGGGGCTCTCCATCTTCTATTATGCAGTCCAGTTTCTTTCTTCCTTGGCTTTCTTTGGCTGGTTGGTTTGGTTTGGTTTGATTTTTTTTGAAACAGGGTCTCAGTATGTAGCTCTGGTGGTCATGGAACTCACCATGTACACCAGGCTGGCTCACAGAGATCTGCATGTCCAGACCTCACGCAAGTGCTGGGATTAAAGGCACGTGCCAGCACACCGGATACTTGTTTTATAATTTTCATGTAGAACTTTTCCATCTCCTTGGTTAGTTGGGTTTATCCCTAGGGGTTTTGGTGTCTATTTGCTTGTGGTTTGTTGTCTGCAGCTTGCTGGCTTGAGGCTATGAGAAACAGTATTGTTTGCCTGACTTTATTCTCAGTCAGTGAGTCCTGTTCCATGAGGAGAAGAGCAACTCTGACTTTTGTATGCTGATTTTGTACCATGGTGTCTTCTTGAGTTTTCACCTGTTATAAGACCCTCTGGGTGAATGCTGGGAATTTCGAGGTAGAGAATCATCTGAAAACAGGGATGATTTGACTTTTTATTTGCCTATTAGTGTGCTGAATAAAGTGCTGTATGAGCAATAGGAAGTGGCATGCTTCTCTTGTTTTCTGATGTTAGAGGAATTGTTTCCATTTTCTCTATTCTGTAGAGGATTGTTGTTTGGAATATGGTCTTTGTTTTTTAACAGAATTTGGAGTTTTATTGTCACTTTATTTTAGTGTATATTCCATATCTACCTAATTTTCGAGGATTTTCATAAAATGTTGAATCTATCAGACTTTCTGCATCTATTAAGATGACTGACTTTTATACTTGATTAAACAGTTGTGCCTTATTATCTTAACTGATTTGCATAAATTGAAACATCATCGCATCCTTGGTATGAAACCACCTTGTTCATGTTTAATAATCATTTAATGTGATATTAACTTTATTTCCTAGCTTTTTTTTTTTACTCAGTTTTTCAAGACAGGGTTTCTCTGTGTAGTTTGGCTGTCCTGGAATTCACTCTGTAGACCAGGCTGGCCTTGAACTCCCAGATATCCAACTGCCTCTGCCTCAGGAGTGCTGGAATTAAAGGCATGTGCCACCGCTGCCTGGCAAAAATAATGAATTTTTTTCCTTTGATTTTTTCAAGACAATGTTTCTTGGTAGCTTTGGAGCCTGTCCTGGAACTTGTTCTGCAGATCAGACTGATCTTAAACTCACAGAGATCCATCTGCCTATGCCTCCCGAGTGCTGGGAGGATTAAAGGTGTGCGCCACCACCACCTGGCTTTCCTAGCATTTTACTGAGGATTTTTGTATTTGTCTCAAAGATATTTGTCTGTAATTTATTAATGTATTAGTTTATTAATTTATTCATTGTTGCATCCTTATTTTGTGTCTAGTATATTGATATATAATCATGCTTTCAAAATATTGCCTATGGCTTGTGAATTTCATTTATATTTGTTTTAATATCCATTTTTCTTCTCTAATTTTATTTATTTGGGTCCTACTTCTTTTTAACAAGTCTGCTGAGAAAGTGACTATTTTGAGTCTTTTTTAAAAGATCAATTTTGCTTCATTGATTTTTGTATTGATCTTTTGGTCTCTATTTCATTTACTTCAGGTCTTATCTTTATTAATTCTTTCCATCTTAATTTTTGTATGATTCATTCTTGTTTTTAGGTTATTTATTTTGTACTTCTCTTTTAATGTAGGTGGTAGGTATTCATAGCTATAAAATTTTCTCTTCATACTGTTCTCACTGCACGCCATTGATTATATGGCGTGTTGTCTTTTCATCTTCATTTGATTCTCTGAATCCTTAAATTTCTTCTCTGACTTCTTCCATGAACCCAGTCTACATTCAAATATTTATTCAATCTTTGTGTGTTTGTATGCCTTCTATAGTTTCTCTTGCTGTTAATTTCTAGGTTCAGTTATAATCTAGGAAGATTAGGAAATTATTTGTATTGTTTTATTAAGATTATTTATGGCCTGAAATATCATCTGTTTTGAGGAAGGTCCCTGTCATACTTTAAAAGGTGTGTACTCTACTGTTTGCTAGAATATTGTACTGATGCTTAGTAAGGCCATTGGTTCTGCATTGTGCTTTAATGGGGGTGTTGTTATGTTGTTTTGCCTTAATGTTGTGTCTTTTGTTTAAATGAGTGTTGCAATCACCCAGTCTCACTGTCTTGTGGTTTTTCTTTCCATATTTCCTGTAATGTTTGTTTTGTAAAATTGGTATTCCACTATTCAGAGTAGACACAGATCTGACCTAGATGCCCATCAGCAAATGAATGGATAAAGGAAATGCAGTGACTATATCAGGGGAGTTTGTTCAACAACAGAGAATGAAATTATGTCATTTTAATGAAACTGGATGGGTTTGAACATCAGCATACTAAGCAAAATTAGCACAGCTCAGAAGGTAAAATGTTTTTCCTCTTGTGTGCAGAGTCTATGCAGAGAAGACACACACTCACATACAAATATAGACATATATATGGCATGAAAGTAGGAGACAAAGTAGTATAAAGGAAGGGGAAAGTACTGGGCAAGGGATGGAAGGAAAGATAATATTACATGTTTCTCCCATATTCAGAGTCTGTGTGCATGTGTGTGTGTGCATGCATGTGTGCATGTATGTGTGAGATAAAAGCAGAAGCATCCTATCTAGAGAGAAGGGACCAGCAGGGGGTATAGTACAATGACGGGAGAAATAGCAACATACAATTGTATATATAGCACAAACCCATTATTTTATATATTAACTAAAAAATTCAAAGAGGCTAGTCTTCAAATATTTGACTAAGTCTTTACATCGTTTTGATAGATTATTGTCAAATGCCAGCTTCAACAAAATTTGTATGTTCCAGGGTAGGAGCATGAGGAAAAGGAACAGAGATGTAAGAGAAGTAAGAAACAGAAACTCAGGACAGCATCAGGCGGGACACAATGGATACTGAATCCCGGATTCACCTGTGTTCATTTTCCGTACACTTTTATACCCCAATACAAAATGGGGGGCAGGAGACAAAAGACTGCTTTAACCTGACACAAAGGTCAACCAGAACAGTTACTTGCTTTAATACTTGAGATGTCCAGCCATTATTTTCTGAGTAAAGTATTTGATATTTGGGGCAGGAATATGCAGTGAAACCCATCCTAGACCAAGTATCTTGTGGGCAGCCACTCCATATGTCAAACCTCGTATTTTAAAAGAAGGAGCACAGGAGTATGCTTGAATTCTCTGACCTTTCATCAGGATGGAGTGGATCCACCTCTGTGGGCCATGGCAATGCCCAAAACACCAAGCAACCACACTCTAGGTCAGGATATCTTGTTTGTAGCCACACCTGTTGTCAACAACTTTGAAAGAGCAAAAGTAAGCTCCGACTCTCTGACCTTTCGACAAGGTGGAACAGGCTCACTCTGTGTGTGCCCTGACAGATTATCAGTTTGAATTGATTTTCTTTTATTACCTACCAATTTCGGTTTGGATTCTCATTTCATTGGCTATGGCTTACTTATTCTTAGCTTTGGATTTCATTTCCATCTTCTGTCCTTTCACACCAAGACCGCGTGTATCCTTCCATGGAGGATTCTTGCAGGAAATAGTTTGGCCTACTTCTTTTAAAGGAAAAATAAACAGTCTGCATAGGGTTATTATTAAGTTGTATATCCCGATTTCTGCCATTGTGTTGCTGTATAAATCAATTTGATTCTCTCCCAGTCCTCACTTGTTTATATACTCTTTTAGTGATATTTATTCTTTCTGTATTAGCCCTTGTGATTGCTTTTGTCTTGTTTTTGTGAGTAGAATTCATTTAAGTATTGTATTAGTTAATTTTCTTGTTGATATGACAATGTCATTAAGGAGAGAGGGTTTCGTTTTGGCCCGCAGTTTGGGGGTATTGTCCCCTATGATGTGGAGGTCACAGTAGCAGGAGTAGGAGGCAGTGGGTCACACTGCAAGGGGAGTGGGGAAGCAGAGGGAAGTGAACATTTCCCTTTCTCCTTGTCATTCAGTTCCAGACCCGAACCATGATACTAAGCCACTCACTTTTGTGGTAGATCCATGCTCTGTCTTCTATTAAACCTTTCCAGAAACATCCTCATAGAGACAGGTGTAAGTGTGTGGTGACTCAGAATCCAGTCAAGGTCCCAATGAAAATTAATCACCCCAAGTGTCTTCAGACATGCTGGTTATGATTCCTTTTCAGTTTTAAGTATTCTGGAAATTATTTTTTCTTTGATTCTGAAAGATAATTGTGCTGGATATAGTAATCTACAGTGACATTTATTTTCCTTCAGCACTTGAATCATATTATTCCATGCCATCTGGCCTTTAGTTTCCCCTAAGCAATGTGCTATTACTACGATGGCTTTGCTATTTTATTACTAACATGGCATGTTTCTCTTGTAGCTCTCAGTAATCATCATTTTTTTCCTGTTCTTTCAGTACTTTATGTGCGGTGGGAACAGTTCTTTTCGCTCATTGCCCAGGGCTGTAGTGGGTTTCTTCCCTAAAGCTACCCTGCTGTGCAACGGGAGTCACTTGCAAACCAAACTCTTTTTATGAATCTACAGCTTAGAGAAACAGCAGGTTTCTCCTGTAGCTAGGACATAGATCTGCTATTAGCATTTAGAGTTCTTGCAGGACTTGGGCTGCACCTGCATCCCCACTTGTGTCTGCCTAGCCCTTAGCTGCGTTCTGTCTGGCCTGCTCTTCCTGTGCCTGGCATGTCATTCTGGTTCTCCTCTCCTGCCTTGAATCTTTTCATCCTCCTAGTGAATTCTCACCCATCTTTCAAGACTGATCATTGCCTCCTCTTAGAATCTAACCCATAACCTAACTGGAAGTTTTCCTCCAGCCGGATGAATGCCATTCTTTGCGCTCCTCCCTTTGTGTTCATGGAAGGGCACTTGAATCGTTTATGAGTCGTTCACTTGGCACACAAGACAGAGTTTCCACTGCTTGTGCTTATATTTCCTCATATGCAGCAGGAACGCCGGCTCCTGACAACACACTTCATGTGTATTTGTTCAATAGTTGAATGATCATAGTACCCATATTACAGCATACACTTATGTACAAAACAGACAGCAGCGTCTCATTGGCCTCTTCCCATCATCTGTGGAGTCAGCCCCCCAGCTCAAAGGCAAAGCAGAGCAGCCTTCTCCTGATGGAATTTGAAAAGTCTTGAGAAAATATTCCCTGTCCTGCTGAGACTCCAGATACTAGAAAACAGTATTGATGGAGGTCCAGAAAGATCTGAGTTTGAAGAGGAGCAGTCCAAAAAAAGACATGAGAACTGAGCCCAGACGTCACACGGCATGGGACCAAGGCCATATAACTGGGTTACATGGGTCAGTCTTCTAACAATGAGTACCACCTCCTGAGCTTCTTGTGCGTGAGAGCCCTGGTACAGCAATGAAGAGTGAGGATGTCTCCTGCTGCTTCACTAGCATGTCCGAGCTTTAGTAGGGTAGGCCACATTTAGATAGGATCCACCTCTGACTTCTCCAGAACATAGAGTAAGGCTGTCTCCACTAAAGCTGGTCTGTTGTAAAGCTCACTTTCATATCTCAAACTTAATTCCAGCTCCTGAAAGAGTGTAAATGTTAACAGTAGTAAAATACACCGCTGGGTGAATTTTCACTTGTTCATTCCAAAATGACTTACGTACATCTTCCGAGAACTGGATGCTGCTGCCTATAGCTTGTCACCCACGAGCCCAGCAGATCTTTCCCGTCTTCGTGCCACCTCCCCTTGGCTGGTTTAGGAGGACAGGGTTTTCTCAGCATCTGATAATAGTGGAGGGGAGGGGGTAGAGAACATAAAGGGGGGCGGGGGTGGAAGCCCAAAGCTGCAGGCTTGGTCACACCACCAATTGTTGTGCTCACCTCCATCCCTAAGGGGGAGAGAGCAGCTTCCAAAGAAGCCTCTCTTGGCCACCAAGCACTGACTGGTCAGTCTTTCATTTGTTAATTCAGCTGCTGTATCCCGGTGCCTGGCAGGAGCTGGGTGCTGACCGATGATAATGGGAAGGACAGATGGGTCTACTGGCGAGGATCTTCTGCCTGGCTCCCCTGGGCCTTTGGGAAGTAGACATTGACAGACGGTGCAGCCCTGCCATGCAGGGAGAGTGCCATGCAGACAGACACACCTCCAGCAGCTGTGCTGGGACTTCACCAGAGCAGCAGTCTGCAAGTGGCTGTTGTCTCCTGAAGGAGATGCCGATGCTTCTCAACCCATTTGTGTCCCCCAGATTTTGAGGAGCCCATGGTAATAACCAGAGTCCCTAGGGGGCTTAGCTAGACACCCATGCAGATTATGTGATGCCTTTTGTGGGAAGTCTTATTGGTGATTTTTTTTGCAAGTATAGTTTTATATAATCATTGCTATCAAAAGGATTTAATGCAAAATGAATGGAATTATTAGTTAAGAAAATAAACAGCCAACAACTACAAAAAGTACTTTCCCAAGAGTCTTCTTTCGTGTTCTGTATAAAGACCAGAGAGGTTTTAATTTCTGCATTTTGTTTGTTGACTTGTTATCACACACTTCTGCCGTACACCATTCTGCCGATCCGTGAT
The DNA here is from genome assembly GCA_001685075.1 of Bramus lutescens. NCBI lineage: Eukaryota > Metazoa > Chordata > Mammalia > Rodentia > Cricetidae > Bramus > Bramus lutescens. The sequence continues at coordinate 319,417 of LOEQ01001326.1, forward strand.
CTATGTTTCAGTCCCCGGGGTGGGTCTAATCCACTACCCTGACTTGCTGCAGCAGATTTTGGGCAGAGGCATTAGCGTTAGAGGTTCCTCTCTCTGAAACCCTAACTGGGTTGGCTGCCCTCTGCAGAACCTCCTTTGTGTGCCCCAGCAAGGCCTCTGCCAGTCTGTCTGCCCACTGGAGACAGATGTGATTTAGTCATGTGACTAAAGGGAGCCATTTATTCAGTTCAATTATGTCTCACACTTTACTAGATAAAGTTCAAGTAAGAGGTGCAAAGCCAACTGCCACACCCACTCCAGGTTATAGTCCTGTAACAATTAAAAATAATTTACTTTAAAAGTTGAAAGTTAAGCTGAAGGTGGCACTGGAAGAAGAAACTTCCCTGCGCGGTTGTTGTCAGTGTGTTTTGTTTGCTCTTTCATAGTCTGCACACCCCCTCTCCATCTCTTACTCTAGTGATGACAGGAACATTGGCACAAAAACGTCATACCATTTTACCTCCATTTAGAGATCCCAGACCACATGGCTTGTTTGTTTGTTTATATAATACTAGATCAAAGCAGTGGTTTAAAGGTTATTAAGAGCAGGGCGGTGGTGGTGCACGCCTTTAATCCCAGCACTCGGGAGGCAGAGGCA
>LOEQ01001326.1:326834-348544 GCA_001685075.1 Bramus lutescens
AGATTCAGTGGACTTGGGGCACCATTCCTGGTGAGATTCAGTGGAATTGGGGCACCATTCCTGGCTAGATTCAGTGGAGTTGGGGCACCATTCCTGGCGAGATTCAGTGGGCTTGGGGCACCATTCCTGGCTAGATTCAGTGGACTTGGGGCACCATTCCTTGGCAAGATACAGTGGAGTTGGGGCACCATTCCTGGTGAGATTCAGTGGAGTTGGGGCATCATTCCTGGCTAGATTCAGTGGACTTGGGGCACCATTCCTGGTGAGATTCAGTGGAATTGGGGCACCATTCCTGGCTAGATTCAGTGGACTTGGGGCACCATTCTTTGGCAAGATACAGTGGAGTTGGGGCACCATTCCTGGCAAGATTCAGTGGACTTGGGGCACCATTCTTGGTGAGATTCAGTGGAATTGGGGCACCATTCCTGGTGAGATTCAGTGGAATTGGGGCACCATTCCTGGTGAGATTCAGTGGACTTGGGGCACCATTCCTGGCAAGATTCAGTGGAGTCGGGGCACCATTCCTGGCAAGATTCAGACTAGGAAGTGGCAAAAGTGACGCAGGAAAGTTGAGCAGAAGTCCAGACTCCACTGAGATGACATTATCCATGTAGGCCACACATTCTCATTCGGGACCCAGATTCCCACCTACATAATGAATTTGAAGAAACCACAGTGAACAGTAAAGACTGAAGGCAAGCCAGCTACGACACCCGCAACTGCCCAGGGCAGAAAGCACAGATGTGTTGGCGCAGTGAATTCCCGGAAGCACTAGAGCCCACAGAGGCAGAGTGAACTCACTCCCCTTCAGGGAGCTCACCCAGCTTTGAGCAAGTGGCCTGGTTTGAACCCAGGTGTTCTATCTGGGGAATTTAGCTTTGTGCATCGCATGAAGTGAAGAACCTGGAAAGGCAGGGAAAATACTGAGATGGATCTCTTACTTGACCTGGATCTGGATTACAGTGGCCATTGTTTTCACATTCGTTTTAGAGTAGCACCCATAGTAACCCCCTTTCTCCTTAGAGCTGGGGTTACCTGCCCTCCTTTTGGCACTTCTTGCTATCTTTTTTGCATCGGCTCTGAGATTCAGGATGTCTCTTGAATAAATCATCTGATTGAACTTGTCACCTTGTCAGGTGTCCCAAGATCATGCTTAGTCTTAGTCATGGTCATCATTGATCACTGGCCTTCTTTCTCCCAAAGCTTTTGCCTAGTACTTGGCCAAGTTAAATTAACTTACCCTCACAGAAACATCTAAATTGCATGAGACTGTTATCAAATACTCTGTTTTCCTGGGAGAGAAGTGCACCTCTTGACTGATTGTTCAGAATGCAGTCACAGGCTATGAGTAGTCCATAAGTCATCATTACTTCTTTAACTATGAAAATATGTAGAATTGGGGAATTCCCTAGGCATTCCTAGAGAAAACTGTCTGGAGAAGGCCTGGATTTATTTACCAAAGAAGTGTATGTACTTGGCCACCTGGATACCGACAGGTTGCCCGGACAGTCTTATTTCCTTCTCTGTTTAGATCCAGGGAGGTAGTGAGCATGGTTTCCATGTGGGCCATTAATGATGTCATTGCAGTTTCATGAGTCACCGTGCTTGCTATACCTTATGGCACATGTTACAAAAGGAAATGGAAATTCAAACTTAGTCTTGGTGGAACCCCAAGTCTAAAGTGTGAAGCCAAAGAAAAGAGCAAAAGAGGTTTAAGAGGTACAGCCCTTGGGTCTTAGTGTGTCCCTGTTTTACCCAGACATAGCGAAGTTCTTGGGACTGAGTTCAGTGTCCAGGAGAAGAACTAGAAGGTAAACTCAATGAAGAGAATAGTTTGCATGGGAGCCAAAGACCTGAGTTTTATCTTAGGAAGTCCAGAGGCACTTAAATTTAGTGCTTGCCTGAGGAAATGGACTTTGAAAGCAAGTCTTTGGGAAACTTATAGAGGCCCTTAAAGCAGCAGGTTCAGTGTTCTCTGACATGGGCGAGCAGCCTCAGAGTCACAGACAGCCTGCCCGGCTCTTCCTTCTCCACTCACGTTCCAGGTAAGGAGCGTTTTTATTTTTGAAATCCAGGTGCACAGTCAGGAGAAGGGAGAAAACAGTGACACCCATCTTTTTAATGAGTATTGCTGCTGGAAGAGAAATTAGCATCACCCTGAATTTTCTGTGATGTCAGTTAAATGAAGGTGTTTTATAGCGCTTTACAACAAATTAGAATCAACTAAATTGGAAATAAGCCTAGCAGCTGGGTTAAGTAATCAGGTAAGTGGCCAGTTTTGCTATTTTTGCTCCGAGCTGAAGACAGAATTTGAATTTCTAATGTCCCAGAGGAATGGGATTCACACGTGGGGCGCCTGGGTCCTAGGGCGATTGTTTGAAGTGCTGGCAGGCGGCGCATGCCCACTTTGGAGTCAGTATACAACCTGCTAGCCACTCCCCTGAAAGTTGGCCCTCATGCACATGTTTGTACGGCGGAGACCTATGCATTAGTGCAGGACACAGAGCCGTGTGTTTGGCTGAACATTAGAGAGCAGACTGGAAATAGATGTCCCAGAACAAAGCAGTAAATCACCAGCATTATTCAAGAGCCCCATGAAAGGACCAAAATTCCTGTGACAACTCTACAGCCCACTCGTGATATCACCCAAATTAGTGCGGCTATTAGACCATTCTTATGTCTTAAGAACACAAGCAGCCGACTTCCCTCTCTGCAATTTGCGTATAGTCAGAGCGTCCTGACATAGTAAACACTACCTTTCTTTGGCAGGCGGTGGTTTGGAGCAGGAAATCTCTCTCTGTGACCCAGTAGTTCTTAGGCAAATTACTGAAGATTTTAGTATCTAGAATCTGTTCATGAGACACAGTGAGGCCAGCCTCATGGGTGTCAGGGGCCTGGGCTATGTCCAGTAGGTGTGTGCTTGGGTCCCATTGCCTGTGCTAACAGAAGAAAAAAGAAAGGGGGCGGGTAAGAGGGGAGTGGGTGTGGGTGAAAATGAAACCTCATTGCTCAGAATGGAACTAGCAAGAGAGCAGTAAGTGCCAATAAAATTATGCTTATAATTGCGATTTATAAAGAGAAATAGGCCACATCAAGTCAGTCATGGTCATTTTGCCCTCCTTTATAGCTAACAGATTAAATGAAATAAATCTGCAGAAAATCCTCATATCTGGGTTGATTCCTGTGTCAACCACAAAGAAAGACAAAATTTTCATATATTTCCTTCTGTCTTTTGCTTGAAACTCGTAGTGTGTTTCTATGTCTTCTCAAAGTCTCAGGTTTCAAAAAGTTTGGAAAAATTTCAGATACCAAACAGCTGAACCAACTGATAGATTTTTCTCATTACATAAAAATGACAGACAGGACCCCCACCCCTGTTGTTTTGATTTTTGTTCTGGTAAGAGCCTCTTTCCAAATGCTCCAACTTGACTCTCGGCAGTTTATCCTCGAGGTTTGCATATAAAAAGGCAGCTTTCAATTTTCATCCTCCCCGCTTTTTAATAATTCTGCTCCTAAATAGTATTTCAAGTTCGATGGGCAGCTGGGAAAAAAACCTGCCCTCTGTACCACAGATAGCCCAGAGCTCTTAGGGACCAGGGCCAACCTCTGATGGATCAGTTGACACTGAGATTAGATCTTCAGCGCCAACTCTGCACTGACAGCCTCCCTCCGTGCGCATTGACCCTGATCCACTAACTCAGGTGTTCAAGGTGACACATCACCATAGAGACAGATCACTGTGCCCTGAAAGCACAATGACCTGCCTGAGCTGGAAAGGTCATCTGCCATGTTGGGCAGCATGTTAAAAAACGGGTACAGAGACTTGAGTGGATTTATAGGCCAAGAGCTCCGAGCTGCTGCCTGCTTGTTTCCCAGAGACGTTTATAACAAGCTCCTCCTCTTCCACACCACCCTCTCCTGGCTAATAATTTTCTTAGTAATGAGTTTTTAGAAAAAGCAACCAGTTGAGGTTCAGGAGCTGCTATCAGTTTTACTTTCCATTAGAAAGTAATTTCAAATTTTATTACAGGAAATACAGGGTTGATGTACAGTGATTAATCCAGATGCTCATAGATAGGCGGTAACAGAAATGATATAAATGGGCTTGGAAAGTGTCTGTATGAAAGTAATTTGGTCATTTATGCGGACTTTGTAATGTCTGTGAAAGAAATTATTTTGCAGTTTATTGCATCATTAGTCAAATTTTCCAAATCATTGATGTGAAAATCCAGAGTTATTGGAAGTAACTTGGACATTGTTTCTCTGTGTTTATATTTTGCAGTGGCTGCTAATTTACAGAAGATTGTAGATGACCCCAAAGCTTTAAAAACATTGACATTTAAGTTGGTAAGTGGGAAGGTGGGAATGGAAGTAATGTTTTTGTCATGCTGATACCCATGAAGAAAATCACATCATTTCATACCTATAATTTTGTTGCTGCTAGATTTGGGGAGAATCACATTTTGTATTCATTAGTTGTCTCTGCCACATTGGGAACGTTTTTCTGACCACGACTGGAAGCTCATGCTTCGTGAATGTAGGTCTTCCATCTCTCATCATACCAGTGACTATGAGTGACCCTTTGAGACTCTCAAAGCCTGTGGGTACTATTTTGCTCCAGAATCTGTTTGCATTGCATTCTGAGCATACAAACAAAATTAAGCTGAATTCAAAGCACCCATACAGAAGCTTTCCTGGGTGAAAGCAAGCAGTTCTAACCTTTAAAAATAGAGGCTGATCATTGTCTAAATGGTTCAGGTAATTGGAAACATTGCAGAAAAGCCCACTAAAGGCTAGTGAACAAAGACAGCATTTCACCCCCACACTGAAACCATGCCATCACAGTTTTGTAGAGACTAGATGTCCTAACAGTTTTTATGCAGTAGCACATTTTAAATCTAAGTACAGGTGGCTGCAGGAGATGGAACAGTAGGCATTCTGGGGTGTCTATGAAGCAAGAGTGTAGGAAGTCAAGATCATGAAGACTGATACATCTCCAAGAAATTTTAGCAAGCAGCATATTCAGGCAGAATAATTGTACATAAATTAATCTCATCAAGGGCCAGTCAGAATGACACAAGCAACTTAAGCCTGTTGACCAACCTGTGACGATGTACAACTGATGGCCTGCCTTTTTTGTTGTTCCTGGTGAAAATCAAATGGAAATTCTGCATGGCCACAACCGCTTCATGAATAGCCATAGTAAATGCAAGCCTGGTGTTAATGAAGTGTCTCTGCCTTGCTTCTCGTCGCATTTCAGGGAACGAGGATGTGCGATCAAATAAAAACATAAGGGTGTTCACAGAGTAGGTATGGAAAGAATAGAACATTGTATTCATTAGAGAGCATACACTACCAGACACAGAACTTAGCTTTAGGGCTGTCTACTATCTCACCTCTACGGTGTCTGAAATTCACCTGCAATTTTGTGAACGTGTTTTATTCATATGAGAGCATGTGATGAGAAACTGTACCCTGTATCAGCATTTCAGCCCCTTCTGAATATCCTTTATTGGGGTGAGGTACTGTCTGAAGAACGTTTCCCTCCTTTTGGATGTCTGGACAGAGACAGTCACTTGAAACTTTCGTACCGATCCATCCCCAGCACGTGTGAACTTCCTGCCTATAAAATAGCAGTGACAGCATCCCTCAAGAAAGGTGTCTTAGTAACAGAAGGAGCAGCTGCGCTCTCCCATCTCTTCCTCTGATGAGCTCTTGGGCTTCCTGGATTCTTTCTCTGTTCTCTCTCATGTGCTCAGCACCTCAGTAAGAGACACTGCTCTGCTTCCAAGGCCTTTCTTCCGGACAGCAGTTCCCCAGTGCCCAGGTCTGCATGCAGAACCGCAGCTCTAGCCAGAGTAACCTTTCTGTAGTTCCAGAGTGCTGTGAAGACGCTAGTGGCTCCCTTCTGTCCTGTTCTCAAGCCTTCATTCCTGATCAGGAGGCAGAAGCCTTCTCTAATCCCATGCCCTGTGCACCGGCTACACTTCACTCTGCTGGCCAAATTCTTTACGTCTTGGAAGTCTGAGGCCTGGATCACGTAGTAGATGTTGCAGATTCAACTGTGGTCTAGCTCAGAGCCCATGTTTAAAATACCGTGTTCCCTTTCAGGGACCACCCCCAAGCCCGTGCTTTCATGGATTTCTCTGCAGATTCCTCTTCTGTATGTCTGGAGGTGTTTGCTTTGCTTGAGATGAACTCTGTACCTTCAAGACTGAGCAATGCTGCACAGAAGAGTCCCGGAAGCAAATCCCCTGCCTCAGCTAGACAGGAAGCAGTGTGGGTACTCTGAAAAAAAAATAGAAAGTGATAGTGTTTCTTCCAGCCGTAGCTAAATCAAACCGATTTCAATAATGGCCTTCTGTTCTTGTCTTTGCTCTCTGCCCAGTTTTTGTTAAAGCCTGAGTGGTTTCTTTGTTGTTATCAGCAGCCAGCCAGTTTAAGACCCACTCCACCGAGCTAAGTTGAACCACAGGTAGCTAGATGAAACTCAAGGATTCAGATGCATTGGCCTTCATTCATTAATTTGGCTTTTTTATTTGAAGAATAAAAGATCAAAGCATCTCGGCAGTAGTGTTCCTCATGGCTGCTGCTGTTGTTCAAGGTCCTTTCATCTCTGCTATTTACCATGATTCCAGTCCTTAGGCGGATGCCAGCGGCTGCGAATTGCCTGGAGAACAGAGGGCTTAACTACCTTGTTTCTTTCCCTTGCTGAACTCATGGGCTGCTAGGGGTACTTACACTCATGGGCCCCCACGGGTCCTTTAAAAAGCCCCGATGCCCAGGTCACTGACCAGGTTCTCCACTTTAATGGCTTGTGCAGTCCAGGCTTGTAGAACTTGGAGGGCACTGCTTAATGTGCAAAATGCCAGCTGGAAGCATTCTTTCTATAGATTGATCAGTACCGCCATTACCACCACAACTTGATTCGCTTTCCATTCTTACCTTGTGTTTCTAATCACTTAAGAAACCAGTAGTATAAATGCCAAAGTCGGTGCCTGCCATTTGTCCTAACACTCAGGAAGTAGAGCAGGCAGACTTTTATGAGTTCAAGGTGAATTAGGGCTCCAGTAAGACTCTTAGCTCATAAATAATTATAAACAAACAAACAAATGGCCCTTATTTCATAAATGTCAATGAATGAATGAATAAATGAAGTTGGGTTTCACTTTTGTTCAGTAAGCTCTTTAACCTTCTTTGACAGGTATGGTTTCCCTGTTGTCATGGCCTGGGCTAGGGATCAGCTTCTTCTCTTCTTTTAAGGGAGTGCTTCAGCCAGGAGGCCATTTCTGCTTCAGCATTTCAGCATCCACACTGCTTTAGAATTGTTATTTTTTTTTAATTAGCCACCCCGCGGTACCGTTACGTAGGTGAATTTTGCTGCTTTCAATGTGGAATTTTAAAAATTGCATTAGTGAAAAAATGAAATAAGGTATGCTTAATTTGCCCTTGAAAAAACATAAATTGGAGTGCATGTAATTAACATCCAGTTGGCACCCATTTACATGAGCAGTATAGATCTTCGTTGCTGAAATGTAATGCCATTATGCACATTGCAGATAGAGATCTCCTAAGCATTTTGATGATTAATAACTAAGGGGCTTATTTCTAGAGGCTCTCAGCTTAGGTCTACTTGGAGGATGCTTGACTGCATTATTTCCTGAAATGTAGGCAAAGTGGAGACAGAAACAGAGTTCTGAGTTTTTCCCTTTTTTGGAGGAGGACAAGGGTGAGATTGGAGGGCCTCGCCTGCTCAGATGGTCCATGTGGCAGCCCCTGTTTCTTGTGGAGGCTGTCTAAATGTCAACCTGATAGAGACCACAGATGTGGCTTTCAGAAGCATCTTGAGATGGAAACAGCACGGCAATCGTTCAGGCCCAGGGCACTGGGACAGATGGGACCTGAGTCACAGGAGTCTACTTAGCTGTCCAAATAGAGCTGGAAACTCTTAGGTTGAAGTTTGAGGACCAAGGCTTCTTGGGAAACAGGGAGCTTCATAACTCCAAGAAGTTCTAGAGTAAAGCTTGATTCTCAAACACCATGTCTCTTCCTAACTTCTCTGGGAGCTCAGAGCATTCCCAAGCTATTCCCAGGCCCATGGAGAAGAAACTCCCCGCTGATACCCAAACACATCTACCTTTGGGGAAGAAGATTGGTGCTGAATTGTCCGGTCCCTACACAGGCACAGACCATTCCTTCAGCCTGGAAGGAAGGGTGGGTTAGGGAGGAAGTCTTGGGAAGCCGACTCTAGGCTTGAATGGTAACCTCCATGCATCTTTTTATACTTATCATACACTGCCTTGCAAAGTCTCTGAGAATTTGCATAATTTTTCTTTTGTATGGGAGGCCAAATATCTTCCTTTCTGGTTAATCCTGAGAATTAAGTTGATAGACCAGGAGTATGATAGTATGTGCCTATAATTCCAGAGTCTCAAGGTAGTCAGGAGAGCTGTGAGTTTAAGGCCATAGTGGGGTGCATATCAAGACCCAGATTCTTGTTTTGTTTTTAAGAAGGATGAAGACAGAAATAGTTAAACTAATGAATAATAAGATAAAAGATAAAGGCATACAAATTGAAGTTTTACATAATGCAGGGACTTTCATCAGGAAATGAATACCCAAAGTGCTGTTAGAGTTGAGCAAAAGCTTGGACAAAAAGCAAGAAAAGTATTTTTAAAATTGTGACAAGGCGAGGGGGCACAGGCAGGAATGGTGGAGTTGTGGGTGGGAGTGCAGATCTTATAGCTCTGCTCATGCTTTATTACTAATTTTGTGCTTGATATTGAATAAATACTCTTAATTCCTCTACCTTGTCACCAAGCCCTAGTGTTCTGTCTTATTGTCCTATTCTGTTGGGGAGTTCTCCATGGAAATTTGTATTTGACGTACTCAAGTCTTCACTTCCAGCAGTTCATGGTTTTTGTCTGTTAGTATTTCTATCTCTTTATAGAATTCCATTTTAACTAACACTGACTTTTTTGTTTCATTCAGCTGACCGTTTCCTCTTTGATTTTGTTAGCATATATATGTTTAATATATATATGTGTGTTCAAATAATATGTGTGCATGTGCGTGCATGTGTGTCTGTGTGTGTGTATATGTTTAATTATTCTTTGAATTCTTTTTCTGGGATTAGATTCACTTACTTTGGAAGCTATTACTGTGGGAATAATAATGTTCCGAGAAGTCACATTGCCTTGGGTTGTCATGGTTCTTGTATTTTTGCATTAGAACTTGCACATCAAAAGATAGAATAGGTTAGTTTTGTTTTTTAATCACTCTTGTTCTCTCTTGTGGAAGCATTTGTAGTGTTCAGACAGAAAGCAGACTTGCTTAACCAGAGTGGTTTGTATGGATTTCTCTTACCATAGGTTTCAACCTCTATTGCTTCTTCCAGGTGCAGGCAGAATACTTTCCACCAAGGAGTCTTAGCCGTTGTTTGATGAATGTCAGAGTGTGTTTTCTGTACCTATAGTCCTATAGTTGTTTTGTTTTGTTTTTAAAGACAAGGCCTCACTGTATAGCCCTAGCTGGCCTGGAATGATCTTTGGTGAACAGGCTGGCTTTGAACTGTATCCAACAGTTGTCTTTAGTAGTATACTGGCTATTTTAATATCAAGTTGACACAATCTACAATCACTGAAGAGGAGGGAGCCTCAACTGAGAAAATGCCTCTGTAAAATGAGGCTATAGGCAGGTCGGTAGAGTATTTTCTTCAATAGTAATCAATGGGGAAGGGAACCATCTGTTGTCGGTAGAGCTACAGTGTGCTGGTGCTCGTGGGTTCTATAAGAAAGCAGGCTGAGCAAACCATAAGGAGCAAGTCAGGAAGTAGCACCCCTTCATGGCCTCTGCTTCACCTCCTGCTTTGAGGTTCCTGCCCGGTTTGAGTTCCTCTCCTGGACTTTAGCATTGGACTACAATGTGGAAGTGTAAACCAGATAAACCCTTTCTTCAACTTACTTTTTGGTCATTGTGTTTCATTGCAGCAATAGAAACCCTAATTGAGACAAAGAGTATCTTTAACTTAAAATAGCCTACATGCCAGAGCTTCATATTCTGGGGTAACATGTTCTAACTTCCTTTTTTCTTTAAGTTAACATACAAAGTAGTAGGTATCATTATAATATTCTTATACACATGTATCAATACAGTCTCTTTTTTTATTAAAGAGTGCATACAAGACAAAGTATGGTGTTTGTCTTTCTGAAATTGGCTATTGTGAATAAAGTATCAGTGGACTTGGATGTGCACGTATCTCTGTGGTATATTGACTTACTGTCATTTGGTATCTACCAGGAGTATTATAGATGGGAAATATGGTAATTCTAAGGCACATATGTTTGAATTCTGAATCCCCTTGGTAGGAGTATTTGAGAAATATGAAATGGTGTAGTCTTGTTGGTAGAGGTGTGTTGGGGGGTGGGCTTCAAAAGCCTTCCATCATTTCTGGTATGTTCTCTCTCCCTCTTGCTTGTTGAGCTTGTCCTGCTCCCATGTCTTTGTCCTGCTATGACGACCTCTAACCCTCTGAAACTAGAAGCCCACTAAATACTTTTATAATAAGCTGGCTTCTTGGCCATGGTGGTGTTTTTTTCACAGCAATAGAAAACTAAGACAAAACCCAGCCCCCAGCTGGTTTCTACAGTACCGGTTTCCATCCCAGTGCATTAGTGTTGTTCTTTCCCTGTATCCTTGCCCACACTTACTTTTGTTTGTTTCCTTGATGCTGGCCATTCTAACCGTGCTGAGATAAAATCTCAAAGTGGTTTTAATTAGCATTTTCTTAATAGTTAAGGATGTTTAACACCTTTTCAAATATTTATTGACTTAGAATTTCTTCTTTTCAAGACTGTCTATTCAGTTCATTAGCCCATTCATTTATTGAGTGATTTGAGGTTTTGTTATTTAGCTTCTGGGGTTGTTTGTGTACTCTGCATATGAATCCTTGTCTAATGCATAATTAGCAGTTCATCTCTTCCCATTCTGTGTGATGTCTCTTCAGTCCGGTAATTGCTTGCTGTGCAAAGTTTATTTTGTACAATCCACTTGTCAGTTCCTTAAACTTCATTTGGAGGTTGTGGTGCACATAGAGTAGGTAGCATCTGAGAGTCCCTGTGACCCTTCAGGATTCCAGATGTCAAAACACTTTTGGTCACTACTAAGATGGCATTGCATTGCCTTTTCCACTTTGTTGATCTTGGTACAAAAGTCATGGTAGATAAATCTCACTATGTTGCCATAAATCAGGGCAGACGCTTCAGTCCAGACTTCTAGTTACATCTCATCCCTGAAAACAGTCAAGTCAGTTTCACTTAAGACTGTTCCTAATGAGGCATGGAACAGTTCTGGTTTTATTAAGTTTCAACTTGAGGACATGTCCGTTTAATATTCTGTGTAATGAAATGGGACTTATCATTCCTTTAGTATGCAACAGAAGTACAGTGAGGGGCTTTGGGAAAAGCCCTCATGAAAGCTGCTTGTCAGCCAAGACTCTCCTTACCCTCCCACCCATAAGAAACCATTTTTACTAAAAATACCTGACAAACTATTGTCAGATTCAGTCATTTTATCAGACTTTTTTTAATGACAAAGTAAGATTGACGCATTAAAACCTGACAGTTTATTATTAGTAATAAATTGGAATTTTCCAATGGAAATGGGATTTTGGAACACTTGTATCTACTGTTAAATGGCAGCCCCCTCACACTCAGTGGCTTTTCCCATGAGATTGCTGGTGGACCATATCATTGAGTACGATTTGTTTACACTGGATAACATTCATATCATGTCGTGGAATAACCTTTAGAAGATCTATAAAACTGACGGTGCTTAAAAATCATACACCGATCAGGATGCACTCAAAGGGCAAAGGGGACCGATGGGTTTTGGTGGAATGTTGCGCGGAAAATTCAGTGCTCCTGTCTGACTCTATGCTGTAGGTAACCTTTCAGAGTCACCACTGGGAAAATCTTGGTATCGTAGCAGACAGGGTTTGGAAAAGCTCCTGAAAACACTCCCCTTTTTTATGTGAAGCCGGGTTGGACTCCATGTACTTCAGAGTGAGCAGCGTAGAGTCATAGAACAATCCCAGAGGTGTGGGTGGGTCAGAATCCAGCTGGCATCATCCAGCCAGTTGTGAAAGAAGTTTGCAGAGTCGTTTCAGTCTTCCCAGGGTTCTGTTATTGCTGCAGATTCTTTGTGGGGAGTGGTGGGAGACTGTTGTTTCTCAGGAAGATTTTAATTTATGTTGCCATGGAATGAGTTCATTATTAGTTTTAATGGACTAGTCAGTAAGCAAATATTTTCGAATTGTGTTTTAATTTGTGAGATAATATAATAAATATCAGCTACATAAACATGTTTTGAATGTAAGGTTTTCTTACTTTCTGGGACGTGAACCCAGAGCCTCATACATGACAAGTATGAGAGGGACCTCTGAGACATAGCCGAGGACGTTACTTTGAAATATTTAAACAGCATATTTTAATGATGTCAAAATATTTTTTCATTTTCTCAGTTTTAATTTCTGAGGCAGTCAGTACAATCAAAATTTCTGACGTAAACATTTTTTGGAGTCTTTAGCCATCTTTTCTAACAGTAAGTAGTGCCGCTGAGTCCTACCAGAGTGAAGACTGTTTCCTGACAGGGCTGTGGTCCCTTGACTCTGAGTGTTGGATCATGTATCCATGGTCTCCTTGGTGCTTTGTAGATTAAGAAAGAATGAAATGAGCTGAGTACCACCTGGATTAGGGGCAGCAAACTGCATGGAAGGTGCCTGCATCTTAGAGAAGACCAGGAAAAGGCTTTGTCCAGGAAACAGGCACATCTGGCTCTAGGCCAAGGCACAGTGTGGGAATTCGGGGAGACTCCCTGTGGGTGCCACAATAACTAAGGACCCGCTACTAAACTGTCCCTCCCAGAAAAAGGACTTCATAGTTCTATTTTCTTTGAAGTCGGCTCATCCGTTATGCTGTGCATATTTTGGTTATATTCATCCTCATTTCAGCAAATTTGCTATTCTTTTGGTCCTATGTCTAAAGGAGCTTTGAAGCTCTTGACGGGCTTCCCTAGCCAGCTGGGTCATTTTGTCACCAGCAGTGGCAGTAGCTTTTCCTCAGTTGCTGTCACTCGCCTGCTCACTAAACCCATGGTTTCTGCTGCCAGTCAGTGAAATTAAGAAAGAGGTTCATGGGAGGCAGGGAAAGAAGAGGGAACGTGTCAGGGACAAGAGAAGGAACAGCCGCCATAATGGAGCAGGGAAATAAGGGAAGGGGTGGATGCGCTTCAATCCCGAAGTGACAAATGTCATCAGGAAGTGTGCTGAACCGCCTGCTGTGCTGTGCTTCTTGTTGGAAGTGAGGCAAAGCAGAGACTGAAAACTGTCCTTCACTGAGTGGCTCAATTGTCAAGAAAAGTTAGAGGTGTCATTGGACAGGCACAACCTAGGTTCTTTGCTGTAAATGCTGCCTGATTTTACCCACCTTCAAGGCACTGATTTGACATCAGCATAATTTACCCTGAATGTTATGTTAGAGACAGTTGGTAAAATGTCTTCAAACATCTAAAATATAATTTGACTAGGTTCTTACTTAATGAAAAATGATACACTTGACAAAGGCAGGTTTTTCATGTACTGCTGTTTGAACACTGTACACAGAGAGTCCACACTTAGCAGGTTAATGGTGGTGTTTGCAAAGGGGTACAGAAAACTGTTGTTAGTTGAAATCATTTAGCAGGTTGGGGATTTAATTCAGTGGTAGAGTGATTGCCTCACAAGCACAGGGGCCTGGGTTCAGTCCTCAGCTTTGAGGGGATGGGAAAGAATGCCTGAAATCATTTAGCATGAATTGAGCCTAGGAATTTTTGTGTGACCCTTTGATAACCATTCATCAACCTCCTCCACCTTTAGCATTTCTGTAACCCCCACTTCTGATCAGTGTATTATAAAGCAAAGATGAAACTTAAAAACAGTGATCTCCTCCCATCGTGTGTGTGTCTGTGTGTGTATATGTGTATATATGTATGTGTGTGTATACAAATGGGCACATGTATTTGTACCCATACATATACATGTATGAATAAAAGAAATGAATGGGGGTGAAAGTAACAAAGTAGGGTTAATGAAATGATCCCAATAAGCAGTTATTTGGATTTCAATATCTTCTGATCTTAAAGTAATAGAGATAATAAAATTTTGACACACTATGATTTGAGCTAACTCAAGGTAATTAAAATGTGTTGAAATAATAGGAATAAAATTTGACTGAAGGAAAGGATTCTGTCACAATACAGTGTTAGTCATCTTTTGCCAAAACAAAATGTAGCTTAGGAGGAGAAAATGTTTACTTTTGCTAACAGATTTGGAGGTTCCCATTTGTTATTGGTGAGTCCCATTCATTGATGGTGGTGGGATTGTGGTGGGGTAGTACACCATACTGAGAACACACTAGTCATATGAACCCCTAGTCATATGACCAGGAAACAAACAGTAGGGAGAAGTGTGCTGGAATCTCACTTTCCCTTTTTAAAGGCATGATCCCAGGCACCTAAGACATCCCACTTTGGAAGCTGAGGCAGGTAGAATAGGAATTTCGTCCCTGAGTCTAGGTGGGTACTGTTGTGGTGGATAGCGATCTTGCCACACCTCTGCTGTTTGATTTCTCAGAGCATTTATCACCCAGCAACCAATCATTCCCTGATGCGACCCTTGGGGTCTCTTCTTAAAGAGGAGCCAGTGACCCAGAGTGGATTGTCCCTCACACAAGCAGGGTTCTGAATCCAGCACTGACGGTTTCTTCTTCCTCTTCAGGCTTCTGGCTGCGATGGGGCCGAGATTCCTGATGAAGTGAAGCTGATCGGGTTCGCTCAGTTGAGTGTGAGCTGATGTATGTCCCTTGCTGTCACCCTCA
Organism: Bramus lutescens; assembly: GCA_001685075.1. NCBI lineage: Eukaryota > Metazoa > Chordata > Mammalia > Rodentia > Cricetidae > Bramus > Bramus lutescens. The sequence continues at coordinate 341,747 of LOEQ01001326.1, forward strand.
TCTATCACGCCCCCCCTTCCAGCCCCTCTTTGCCTCCTCCCCCCCTCACTCCCAATTCCTAACAAATAAGAAGATCGTGAAGAGGCTGGCTTTGTTGAAATGGGATAAAAATAATAATTTTTAAAAAACTTCCAGCACTCTGAGTTCTGCTTTATTCTCCAGCAATCGACAGTATGAGAACAGGCAAATGCTGCAGCTGCACAGATGTTGCTGATTTCTTTCCAGAAAGCTGTGTAATACCCCTAGCAGTCCATTTGGCTAGCCCGTGAGTGAGGCGTCTGAAACACACTCAGGTGGTCCTGTCTCTTGGTAACAAAAGGAGTGTTCTCTCTGAAGCCCTTTTGCCTTCTATTGTATTTCTGTTTAATACTTTAATTGTACATCTGACAATACTGCCTCTTTTATGTTGTACTTAGAAATTAATATACTTAGAAAATTAAGATTTATTAGCCAAACTTGAATTCTAGTTTTAAAACTGACTGTGAATTTTATTTTTCATATATTTATGCTTTCCACGCCTTAGCAATGAGGGAAACCGTTTGGATTATACGCTTCTTACAGTTGATCTCTCGTTATTTAAACAAACTTTTCAGGGCGATCTTTGGAGTATTTGTAACTTCTAATTTTTGAAATGACCGAATTAAGAATTTGGATGTTTGCGCTTTCGGTTTGTTTGCCTAAAATCCAGTTCACAATCCAGTTCGTCTCTTGGGAGAGGGAGGTGCCTTGCAAAAACTTTCGTAATACGAATGTGCCTGAGGCTGCTTTACTCTGGAATAGTCTCAGATCTAAAATCTGCACTACATAAGGTGGCATACTTAAACTTTGCTTCGTCAGAACATTTAGGATACTGTAAACATGTTGCCATTCTGTTAGATTGCTATCTATACTCCTGTTTCTGATTCGGCTCTCCTGTGGTGATGGGATTTGATATTTTAAAGGTGAGAAATGTGACAACATCGGAACTCCGCGGAATACACAGATTGTGTGAAAAATAAGAGAAAGGGTTTTGCGCAATGACAAAAGTTAAACTTGCTGTAAACGTTCAAGAATAAATATTTCCAACCCAAGAACCTTCTGCTTGACTATGTATTATGAACCTAGTAAACCTTAGGGTTTTCAAATTTGGAGTCTACACCTTCAAAGAGGTGGTCTCCCAGGATGGTACCATTGCTCTTTCCTAGCTAAACCTAGATACGGCAGCTCTTCAATGTACTTTAAAAGCAAATATATATTACTAAGGGAAGAAGTTATTTATAATCGCCTTGTCATAATTGTTAAGGTGTTCTAGACCCATTTGCCTACAATTTAATGTAATTCCATTCCATTCTATTGTTTACACAACTACTCAAAGATGGCTGCAAAGGGAAAGGAAAATAAAAGTGTCTTGCACAGTGCAGTTGTGTCTCCTTTCCTGTCCCTCCTCCAGCTATCGTCGGCATCTCTGCAGTGCAGGTCAGCCCTGTCCTAAGATGCCTAGCACAAGCTGACAAGTGAGAAGTGCTCCACAGGAAGTAAGACATGTCCCCGCGGTCACACTCACAGGTTTTAACTGATGGACGGAAACATTCACACTCCCTTTAGACAGACAGTCTCTGAAACCACTGGGGCTTCAAGGGACAAGGGAGAGCAATCCTTTCCAAATACTTCTTCCTTCCCATTAGGATGAGGAATACCGAGAGAAGTCCAGAGTAGTTAAGTGACTTACCCAGGGCACTTCTCAGAGCTGCCTACAAAGCTGGGCACACTGGATCCTGGCTTCCTGACATAAAGAACAAGTTCTTAACAGTTTTCAGTACAGCTTGTAAGGACAGTCCCAGAAGTTGGAGGTAAGTCCCTGTTGCCGAAGACACCACACACATTGGACAAGAAAAAGAACAGTCCCAGAAGTTAAAGGTAAGTCCCTATTGCCAAAGACACCACACGCTTTGAACATAAGACACAGAGAATCTGAGCTAGAATTAATCTCAAGTCGTCCTCTTTGGAGATTAGCTTTTATAGTGCCAGAAGGCACTTTGTAATCTGCCAAGGGAACAAATCATAGTCCTACCCAGCAGTGACGACTATAAACCACAAAAATGACCAGAATGGCAAGTGACCCCTAAAGGTACAGCAGTGGCACTTACCTCTCAGAGCAAACCAACAGCTCCCTAAGGGTGCTCAAGGCCTGCTTAACAGGTGGGAAATCATGCCTGTGACTATAAACCTACACAGCACATGGTTATGGAGGTCATGGGCCTCAGAGAAGAAAGCTGTTACTGCTAAACCAGTCCACATTCTAAATCCTTACCTGTCCTCGGACCCTAAAACAAGTGAAGCTCTCACCTGTCGCCAAAGAGGCTTCTTTTCGCTGCAGAAGGTGACCATTGCAGAAAGCCACCACCAGGTAAAATGCAGGGAACAACTGGCTGTGAGGAGCTCCTTTGCCCCAAGTGATATTATGTCTTAAAACCTGTGTAACTGGGTTTCAGGGAACATCCTGGAAGAGGGGACAGAAAGATTGTCAGAGCCAGGAGGCCAGGAAGTGCCTTCACAGGGAAGCTCCTCATATGAAATCTCAAAATCTTTACCTAAACAAGACCTGAACAATTCCAACACTAGTTGACATCCCAGCGTAGAAGGGAAATGTCACAGGGCCCTACGATGAAAGGAACTACAAGCAATTAAGAACTTCTGAGAGAAGGGAGCGTTAGCTTCCTCAGGGATGAGCCCCCTGATTGGTTATCCAATTTACAGTGGTGAGCATCATATCCGGGCAACATAAATGGACTCAGCCAATTAAATTTATATGATCACTCATTTAAATGTATATGTAACAATTGTTAAGAAAAGATTGACCAGGAGGGTATAGACAGGAGGAGAGGTAAGTAGGAAATTATGTAGTTATATTTTAATTAAATAATTAAAACTATAATAAGATTTTCATATTCTACTCTTAAAATGGCTGAAGAGCTTTGTACCTTGAAATTAAGTATCATTTAGTTTCTGTATCCATACCCACATTCTCATGTTTTCCCTAAGAGCAGTTGAGGTAGATTGCAGACATTCACATAATAAAAATTTTAGAGCACAAGAGAATTCAGGATGAATGGACTATAAATTTTGCTTAACCAGCAAAGATAAAGTTGAAATGAAATTCATCACAAGAGTTTATTTAATTGGGAAAATACACAGATTTTGACTAACTCTCCTAACCAATACACTGCCTCACCACCAACAGTGCAAAGGGCTCTATAGAATCAACCAATCAGTGTGGTTCCTATAAAAAATTCCAAAGTTCTGTTTTTCACATCAATTAAAAACAAATCTTAAAACTGATAGAGAACAGCAAAAGCACAGATAGTTAAAGCAGTCTTAAGAAGAAACAGGCTAAACTGTCATATTTCCTATTTTCAATGTTTGTTATGAAGCTTTGTTCCTCTACAACCTAAGACCAAACCACTGTGAACACAACCGATCTGCTTTGGTGATCCAGGTATTATTGTGCTGTCATAAATAGACCTATAGCTTCCTCCCCCCAAAAGTGTAGAGATCCCTGAAATAAAACACAAATGTGTGATCAACATACCAAGAAGAATACTATGTCTTTGGTGAAGGTAACTGGGGAGATCAGATTTCCATGTGCAAAAGGATGCAACTGGATCTTTTTCCTGAAGTATAGATGATATTAGCTACACGTGGGTTAAGACTTGAAATCTAAATCAAGAAATTGTAAAATACCAAGAGTAAAATGGGACATCTCTAGCATTGGTATTGATTTTGGCAATTAGTTGTTTGGATGTGATGCCAAAAACCCACAGATGTGCACTTGCACTTGCAGATACACACACACACACACACACACACACACACACACGCAGAAAGAAGCAAATTAATCTACATCAAACTAAAAGGTTTCCACACAGCAAAGGAAATAACAAATGAAAAGGAGACCAAGAGACTGGATGACAGCATTTGCAAACCCTGTATCTGGTAAATTAATATCCAAAATGTATGGGAAGGAGTTAGAGAGATAGCTTGTTGGTTAAAAGCAATGTTGCTCTTGCAGAGGATCTGGATTCAGTCACTAGCAACCACATGATGACTCACAACCATCCATAACTCAGGTTCCAGGGGATCCACCAACCTCTTTGAACCTCTACGTGCACCAAGCACTCACGTGGTAGATGTACACACTTTTCAGCCAAAACACTCAGGAAATGAATCTAAAAAGAAAGCAAACGTATATGGAGAACTCAGTACAATTGTTGTAGTACATATCTGTAATCCCAGAGCTCTTAAAAGGCAAAGACAAGGAGGGTCATGAGTCCATATCTGTCTGTTATTGAATACATCTACTTGGAATTTACTGTTGTCAATCCTAACTGTTCTCACCATACATAAAAATATGTGAGATATTTGAGAAGTTAGATGTATAGGTTATCTTGATTATAGCAATCAGTATACTATGTGAATCAAAATGTTACACCTGAAATATAATTTCACTTTCAAACTAAAAAAAAGGAAATGTCTCATGCAAATTGTATTTAAATAGAAATTTCTATTGTCTATTGGGAGGAGCTAAGAGTTGCAGGGTAATACGTTTTATTTGAAGAGAATTTCCTAAAAGTCATTGCAAACATTCCTGGGATGTTTCAGCTTGAGATGTAGCTTATCAAAATGGGTATGATGGTTATAATATTCAATTGATGTTTAATTAAGTAAGTAGACTACAAGTGTGTATGTTTATACCATGATTAAATGACTGGCTTGCTCCACCCTGTAGACAAAATATCAGGTTGTGTCTTGTATCTTAAACATCATTCAGAAAAGTGCTTATCCAGCCCATAGGGATGAACAAGCCAAAAAAAGTTGGGCAAAGGTGTCTTTCTCCAAAATACCCCAGTGTTGCCTGGACAAAACTTTGCTGCAAAGAAATTGTACAACCAACCTGTAATGATGTCCTTTTATCTCTTTTTTTCTGCCTTGGCCACCAAACCTATCTGTAGCTGGTCTGAGAATCTAATAGTCTGAATAACTGTTGTATACCACGGTATATTATGCCCAAACCAATGAATGCTGCTTTAGTTAAGGATACTCAGGTGAACAAGGTTCACACAAGAAAGGTACGCCAAAGCTTACAACTTGGATCTTAAATGTCCACTTTCCCAGATTCATGTTAGGAAAATATGCTCCCCCTTTGTTGGAGCTATTTTATTGGAGCTGTGAAAACATTTGGAGGATGAGATCTGGCCTAACTAGCAAAAGTATATCCTAAGGATGGGGCACAAGTGATCTACTGTCTAGTGCTGGGTTGTAGAATGGCCTCTGCTTTCTGGTCCACCATGATGTGAAGAGCCACACAGTACTGCTGCAGTGAGTGACCTCCCCACCATGATGGACTGATCAAAACCATGTTCCAAAATGAATCCTTCTTCCCTTGAATTCTTTTTTAAAATGTTGTACTCACAGAAACATGAAAGTAAACCATACCAAAAAAATGTCTCCGTGAATGAATTATAGCTCCAAAACAAACATCATTAGCTGAAAAAACTTATTGAACCCATTGCTCATAATTCATTTAATGGCAAAGAATGTTATTTAAAGTTACAGTCTTGTGTGATTATTGGATTTATTACTGAGTAATGAAAAGCCAGTGACAATTATTGGGATAGTACTTTTATCTCTCATATAGAATACTGACTTGATGAACAAAGATGTGTATTACAGTGGAAAGTTATTTTAGAAACTGACATAATTCTTCAAGCAGAGTGTTAGATGTAGGATAGTGCTCTTTAAAAGGCTCTGGGTCCAAACAGACAGTGGTGGGTTAAGTTATGTATCGTTCAAAATTAATAGCCAGTCACAATGAGGTGAAGTATATTCAGGTAGATGTTTCATGTGCCTGTCTTCTATTCTCTAAAATATTAAATTTTAAAAATTGGAAATAACCAAACTATAATGAAATAGAAGACTGAAGAGAAATATAAAACTGTGGTGCTAAGATGCCAGTCCTTACTGGGGAAGCCTGAACTCAGAACCCCATTCTTCATTTCCTCTTGAAAAATTATAGGTAGCATAGCTATATTCATTATTGAATTGATTTCACACAATGCTCATTTGAAAGCATGCATAGGTGAATTAAATAACAATGTCAGCACCATTTGCTTCAGTCAATTGTGCCTTAAAGTTTGAGAGCTACTGCTTTAATGCATACTGAGTATTTCTGGGGTTTTTTGTTTGTCTCACTTGGTTTTTTGTTTCTGTTATGTTTGTTTGTTTTTCTATAGCTGAAGCAGTCAGATCCTCTGCTAAGCAATTTGCATCATTTAATTTAATCTTAAACGACTATCAGAGGTTACTGTGAGAAAAATCAAGGCTTGGGAAGCCTAAGCTATGAGGAAAATAAATACTACACTGTGTAACAGAAAGTTGGTATGGGTATTGTCTGATTCCATGCCTGCTCTTAATTATCAATTAGACCAACTCCTGATTCAATACAAGAAGCATTTGATTGAGGGTTTGCTGTGGAGGTAGAGCAAATTAAAACAAAGGCTCACTCCCACATGACTCCGGAACCTTAATGTTATTGCATAGAGTTGATGGATGCAGAGTCATTCAGCCCCTTCCCCCCCAACCAGGTCGTTTCTCCAAAGCCAACCAATTGGTGTGACAGGATCTGAAGCCCAGACAGTGGGATTCTAAAGCATTCCCACTGTGCCTTGCTGCCTTCCTGGGGGAAAATCTAGAACATGTTGAGACTGACACTAATTCATTTGGTGATAGGGGACTCTGAGTCATGTAAGAAGCCCTGAAAAT
>LOEQ01001326.1:365400-378627 GCA_001685075.1 Bramus lutescens
AACAAAGTGGTTTCGCTGTTCCTTGGGAAGGGTCTCCCCAGAAGGAAGATACCCTCCTGGGGGTCTTTCAGTATCTTTTAAATCACTAGCACATCGCTGCCAAACACTGTCATTTCCATTCATCCAGTAAGCTACTCCGTGTTCTTTGCTTTTGGTAGTGCTTTTCTAGGCGGATCCTAAAGTGCCACAAGCCAGGAGTGCTTAAAGAGCAGAAATTCACCTTCTCATAGTTCTGAAAACTACAACATCAAGATCAAAATTCAGCAGGGTCAGTTCCTTCTGACGCCTGTGAGAGACAGTCTAGTTCACGACCTTCTTAGAGCTGCCTGTGACTTGTTGGCATAAGGATACCCAATATTACTGATTAAAGCCTGAATAATCTCATTTTTAGCCAGTTACATCTGCATAAATCATATCTAATTAGACTAAAATCCGATTATACTAAAACTTACAATGCCAATGTATCTTTTACTCATTGAAAAGAAGTTGTCACTTGGTCCATAGGCCATCTAAAACATAAGTAGAAACTTCCTTGTCTTTAGTCTTTATTTTCATTTTAGCCAATTTCTCACATTAGCACCATATTTACATAATTCTGACCCTCCCTTTTCTCCCATCCAATTTCTCTTGTGTCCTTCCCACTCCTCAAATTTGTGGACTCTTATTTTTTAATTATAGTTGCATTGATTACAATTGCACATATAATTACATAAATTTACAAATGCGACTGACCGAGAACATCTAATGTTTTTCATACTTGTAAATATGTATGAGAATTGGCTAGCCTATTAGGGGGGCTTGCCTCTGGAGAAGACAGATTCTCTCTTTCTCATCCACCAGTAACTGCCTATAGCTCTTCTAGAGGTGAAGTCTTATGAGAATTCCACCATACACACTGGCAAGTTAATTACCAAATTTTTAATGTCTTGTTTAAGCAATCGTACCGTTGCCATTTCCTGGGTAGAGCTTCCCTGTCATGCATAGAAGATACTATCTTGCAGCAAATTTCTCATCCTTTGCTTCTGGCTCTTAAAACCTTTCCAGCCCTTCACACACAATGTTCCCTGAGCCTTAGGTGGAGGGGCTGTGTTGTCACCTGAGGCTGGGCACGCTGAGTCAGTTCTGTGAATTTTGAGCAGTTTTGGCTTTCTGTCACGGTTTCCATCTCCAACAAAAAAAGGTCCTTTGAGGAGGAGTAAGAGTTACAGCTATCCGTGTGAACAGGGATAAAACTTCAGTGAGATCGGGCATGTTCAGGGTGTTACAGCTGTAAACAGGGTAAGTACTTAGAATTCAGTTAAAAAATAGGTTTAATGGAGGCCAGGCATTGGTGGCACACACCTTTAATCCCAGTGCTTGAGAGGCAAAAGTAGGTGAATCTCTGTGCATTCAAGGTCAGTCTGGTCTACAAGAGCTAGTTCTAGGATCGCTAGGGCTGTTACACAGAGACAGAGAAACTCTGTCTCAAAAAACCAAAAAAAGTAAAAAAAAAAAAAAGGTTTAATGAAATGGAAGTAGCAGATTCTCTACTACTTGTGGGATAGGTCAATAGGACCAGACATGAATTTTTTTTTTCCAATTGAGAAGGCCTTAAGTCCAATTAGATGACTTCTGGTTGCTTCCAGGATAAAAACACCACTATAGTCTTTTTCAGGATATCTTGCCTTTATGGTTATTGTTACTGTTTGTAAGTATTCCACCTGGACAGGACTATGGATTGCTTTTCTCCCTTGGCAGCTTGTATAACTCTTCCCTGTACTGTGAGAAGGAGGAGACTTCAGGCCATTTTCAGCTCAATTTCTTCAAATCTTTTATCTGAATTGTATAGTGTCTTCAACAATATGGTCTTCTTACCTTCAGTTTCTGAGAGGCAACCAAGAGAAGCGGTGGCAATAGTCTGCGTTATTTTGGGGTTCCTTTGATTACCTTCATCAACAATTCAAAAGGAGGATAGAACAATACAAATCTTGGAATGCCCAAAGAATTGTATTTTTAGCTGCAAAAGATGAACACACTGTCTTGATCATGAACAGTCTACCTTAGACTGAGGATCACAAGCCACCTTGAAAGTAGGGACATATCTCTTCACTGTATCCCCAGCTGCTCCAACTTGAACTGACCCATAATAAATGCCTAGTGAACATAAGCTATTCTTGTACAAATATATAATAAATAACTATAAAGCAAATAAATGTGAAACTACTAAGCACTTTAAAGTGAACTTTCTAAGTTCAAACTTGTTCATTATTATCTTTAATAATCCTAGGGATGCAATAATAAACCATTGTTTATTATATAATAAACTTATTAGAAAAGGAGACTGAGAATGGCCAAAAAAAGCCCTTAGTACTTTGAATAAAAAAATGACTTTGCAGATAACTAGTTCCAAATACCTCTGAGAGTTCCTAGACCATGTTCTGAGAGCTACAACTGAGGAAAATAAAGAGGAAATGAGGTCTCTTTGATCTAATAATGACTTAGGGTTTCCATTTCGTCAAATAAGCTGAGCCCCCCACCCTGACCTACCAGCACTGACCTTCATGTGGGTGATAAATAAGACTACCTCACATGAACTCCAATAATTTGGTCTCAGATTAAACCAAGCTTAGTCTATTAGCTGGTGGCCTGCTTTTCATAGGATAAAGGGGAAAATTGTTTTTTTTTCTTCTATCAGTGTATAGTATTGACTAAAGATGGGAAGGCAAGTGTAGACCCAGAGGTCTTTGTTGGCCAGATAAATGGAAGTGGCATATGTCCCTACAGAAGAAATGGCTTTCAGATCCAAGGCACACCTTTATCACAGTCCAACAACTTCATTCATTTACAGTAGCAGTTGGTCCCCCAGGAAGGCAGTGGAGGTTTTCTGTCAGGAAAGTGAAGTGACCAGAACAATGCCCACGAAAATCAGCCTGACAGTTATTGGGAAAGTTGACTAAAGAGAAGGAAAGGCATCAATGGAGAGCCACATAGCCATAAGGCTACCACCATTAGATCTCGCGAGAGTTAATTCCGATCTAGATTGATCTTGATGCGGAGTGAATTTAAAATGCTGGCATTTCTGAGTCTGTGAGATGGCTCTGTGGGGAAGGCATTTGTCATCTAAGCTTGGCAACTTTAATTTGATCTCTAGAACCAACTTAAGTGTGGAAGGGGAGAATTGACTCTACAAAGCTGCCCTCTAGCCTCCACAAGAACGTGATGGCACACACACCAACGTACACAAATAATATTGATGATGCACATATTTTAGCTACCCACATGGTAATAGTTGCCAGGTAACATGAGCCCAGCTTTGGATATGTGCTGCTTTGCCATTTGTTTTCAGAATCCTACCTGCTGACCTGGCCCATCGAGAACATAAAGGACTCTTTAAAGACTTTCCAAAGAGCATTGCAGACCCATGTTCCTTTCAACTTCAGTGAAGAGCATGTGGGACAGAGGATGTGTCCCATCTGACCACACCTTACTCCTCGGCAGGCAGACAAGGAAAGAAGACTGGCCAGCTTGGAGTCTGCCTCCCAGTCTTAGGAAGGAGACAGTTTCATTACTCCAGTGGCGCCTGTGTGTTGTGTGTGCTTGGGATAGCCCTAATAGTACACAGAACATGCTGTAGCTCTTTCTTCCAGAATATCGCAGTGAAGGATTAGAAAGAGATGAAGGTGCCTAGCAAGGAAAGGATGACATCAGCTAATATAGATAGTTTACAATATGCCAGGCATGATTTTAACTGCTTTCATACATTATACCATCTAACACATATAACCTCCATTTTCAAAAAGCATCGATACAATCCCCACGTTACAGGTATGGACAGAAGTGTTCATTACTTGCTGACATCCTATGCACCAATCACCAACGTGTTGGGATTTGAATCAGGTCATCTGTCTTTGAAAGCCTATAGTCTTAACCAAGAACCTTACCATTTCAAGTACAATTTGTAGGAATCAAGCTTGGGTTCTGGAATCTGGTCTCCAATAATGTAAGTGAAGGACGAGACAGGGAGGAAGTGATTTTATAAATCTCTTCACAGTGCCTGATACCCAAGCAAATAGAATGGGAGTAAAAATCAATTCAGTTCTCCTGAACCTTTACACTGGCGTCTGATCCACAAGGCTCTCCTGTACGACAGTCGGAACTGTAGTGAGTACCACGGTGTGCTGGGTGTACCACACTGTTGGTGTGGAATCCAGCTTTCATTTGTAACCTTCTGAACAAGAGGGAGGCCCATGCCTGGTCCTAGGTTGGTACAGGCTTCTGAATACGCATCATGCAGGGAAAAGACTCTCGCTCAGGCCCTGTCACTGGCGCAGGCATAGTCTCACCCGATGCTTCCTAGAAGCCAGCAAAGCCTTCCTCCTCCTGTGGGAGGCACCTGGCTGCTAAGTTCCTAGGGTCTGAGGTTCTCTTAAAAAATGAGGGAGACTTTGACACAGTTGTTCAAGGCTATTGATATGTTTTTTTCTCCAGATTGATTGCAAGTTTCATTTACTGGATTTATATTTACATCTTCGTTACCAGGGCATTCTAAAATACCTGTTTAAACCTCATCAACTCACTGACCGCTTTCTCTTCCATGAAGAAGCCCCTTCTTTGGGCTTTGATGACACTTCATCTACAATTTTAACATCTGAAAAAGTCCATGAAAAGATGTACTTCTTCTGTCTCAAGATCAGGAGCCTATGAGAGAAACTATGCTTTCTCTCCTATACCATGCATCATAGCTTGCCACACAGAAAGCCCTAGGGTTTGTAAAGGCCAAATAAACAAATGGAGAAATTCAGAAGTAAATAGCAATGCTAACCATCTTTATGATACTATACAAGGTACCCTGTTAATTCCGGTGTTCCCAACATCTCTATCCTGGCTCTGCTTTTATATAGGGCCAGAGGGTTATAAAAAAAATACCAAAAGCAGCAAGAAAGCAGTTCTTCATTGGCCCTCTTCTATTGGTGCAGGATAGAATGGTTTTCATAGTGAGCTTCAGGGAAGAAAGGGTTTGCAAAGGATTGCAAAGGTCTTAAAGGTAGCCACAACGAGGAGTCCCTTGCAGAAGGGAAAAAGCTAAATGTTCAGTGTTTGAAAAGGCAAAGAAGAGAGAGCTCATGAAAGGGACTGAAAACTACAAAAGTCCTTAATTGTACTACAAATTTAGTCCAGAACAGGGAAACCTGCTGATTCTGCATACCAACTGATGCTTGTTTAGGATACTAGTGCTTGCTTTAGTCTCAAGCTTATGTGCAGATAGCAGAGGAATTTGGCAACCAGTGACACTCTCCTGGTGATGTGGGACCTATGAACCACACTGTTGGAGTGTGTGATTCGGTGTTTCTAGGCCAAATCAAATGCTGCATATTTAGCTTTTTTTTTCTGAATGAATTTAAAGAGCCAATCCATTGGATAAGCCCACGTTTGCCTTTCACAGCTGAATCTCACAAAATAGAATGATTCCCCAGTCTCCAGTGGTAGCTGGGTCTGGAATTGACTGGGCTGTATGATTTGATGGCTTACTAAGCAGTTCCAGACGTCTTTGATTGCATTAGAATTGGGAAAAACAAACCATGCTGGCTGCCGTGAACTGTCGATGTGAGGCTGATGTCTGTGGCGAAGCTGGCCATTCCTCCTCTCCGACCACAGCCTCCCTTGACTCCTCTTTGCATTGGCTACCCACCCTCGGGGTCATTTGTTTTTCCAAAGCCACCTGCTCCTCGCTTTTGAATTCCCCGATGCCAGCTCTCTGAGATTTGACCTTGGGAACTGTCAGCTTAGAGCCGAGATGGCTTTTCCCATCTGCAGTAAAAGCCATTTCAAAAAGCAGGGAGGAAAGCTGGGCCTCTCATATTTTCCTTGCTGGATGTGTCTGAGGCTGCAAAAACCAATTACTGAAGCTCAGCTGTGAGAAAATAAAATGTATTTAGTCGCAGGTAAAGTTCAGGAGCACAGTATTAGCTCCAGAATGTGTGTGGCGGCATCTTTTGCAAATGAATGCGTATCCTACACCCTGCTCCTTTTACAAATAAGCCATCTCCAGGGCAGTATTGATGGCAAAAACAGAAACAAGTCTAACAGGCAGGCAGCCTCAATGCTGCTCAGAATAACGAGCTATGGCACACAGCACTTTATCTTCATCAGGTCCTTCCCTTTGCTTGTTCATAGCATCGGAAGCCCTCATATTGTCTTAGGATCAAATAGGCTTGTAGCCCTGCAGGATAAGCTCCCTCCTACACATTTTCTATGTTAGCATTTGATGCAATTGCACCATGAGAAATTGTTGCATGGAAGAAGCTCACAAAGCACACGAAAGCACATATGGGTGACATTTGACTACGAAGCCCATTGCTGAGAATGATCACATGTTCTTCACCCACCGACCAACACCACATTGGAAAACAAAGGACCAACCTGCCAGATTTCATTGGCTTGCTCACAGTAGGAAGCTTTTGTTAAAATGATTCTTTTATTATTATTATTATTTAGAGTACAGGCTCCCCCCCCCCAGTTTGTGGTTCCATAAAAGAGTTAAAAGCTGGGAGACCACCCACTGTCTACTGCTATACTGCTATTATAAGCAAATGTGGAACTCTCTCTGAAACCCTAGATCTAAAAGGACCTTGAAGAGTCCTCTTTCCAGGCTGTGGGATCACTGTTCACACCATCAGATGAAAAGGTATTTGTGGTTTGCTTAGATCTTTGATGGAGCATGGCCTCCTCTTGGGGTGGTTCTTCTTGCTTTGCGTCCTGGCAGGAGGACCTGGACTTGTCCGGTGGAGGGCTGCTTCCCATGGCCAGCTCCCTTATCAATACGGCAGGGTTGAACCAGGTTAATCCTATCACAGTGCCTGATTGCTTTGAACTCCCGTTTGTCCTTTACTTTCTATTTGGACCAATGGTAGGGTTGTAGAAAGGAAAAAAAAAAAGGTTGAAAGCAGTTCAAAACTGGATTGTATAAATCTTTGCAAAAGTGTTCAGAGGCTCTTTCTTGGTTAGCACTTCTCACTGTGACCAGTGGCCCTCATTGCTCCCTTTACCTAAAGGACAAAAGCATATGCCTGTTTGTGCTCCCTCTGGGTGTCTCAAAATGCCATCTCCCCTTCTCTTTCATCCCAGGAGGTGTCTGGCTCTTCTTTCCTAGACTGATTAGTTGCCTGATCTTTCCAGCCCCCAGCCTGCTCTGCTCTTCAGAGGCTTCTGTTCATTTCTGCCTCTCTCCTTCTGGCACCTGCAGCCTCCACGCCTGCGTTGGCACGATCCAAGTTGCCTCCAGATAGGTGCACACCTGTGTCTGGATGATTTCCCCAGCCAGCCTGCTGGTTTACTCCCGTTATTTTCCTGCTAAGATCCTGGGCCCAGTGCCACCCAGTACCATTCCAATAACAGTAATGCGACCAACAAGAAGTGGGTATGTTTCAGTGCTACTGTGGACCCTATATGGGATTAAACAATTTACATTTATTACTTTAGTTTCACCCATACGGTAAGGGAAGAATTGTGATAGCCATTGTTTCTATGATTTTTAAGATAGGGGACAAAGAAGCAGAAAGATCCCAAAGCTAGGAAATGTAAGATTGAAAGCCAGGCAATCTGATCTCAAGGTCCAAAGCTCTTGCTAGACTGTTTTTATAGCCTGTTCTCTGGTTCTGTAGCACCCTGGACCATCCCTGCGGCATCCTGACCTTTTATGCCGAGCATGTGCCGACCTCTCAAGAGCTGACTCTAACGACATTACTAAAGTTTCATTCTCTACATCCTTTTTTACATTATCCCACACAGTTAAGCTTCCTTTTATTATCACCCTCTCCTCTCCTGTGGCTCTCAAAACATGCACTAATGTAACGCGTGTCCCTTCTCCTCCGTGAGTCAATATGAGCAACACCACTCTCAATACAAAATCTTATCCCTCACTTCATCCTCCCAATGTGTCCTCTGCCAATGAATCTTAGCTTTAAGTGCTGCAGATCCATTGTCCTTTTTGATGCTGGGTGGAATGTTCCAAATGGAGGGTGGGGTTTTGCTGTAAACAAATCGGCTTTGGCAATGTTCTGATTTTTGTTGAACAGTGCTTGCTCTTCCTTTTCTAGCTACCCAGACTTCAATGTGTGATTCCATCTTTGAAGAATTTGTTTCTCCCCACCATACATCATGATTTAATCTAATTTATGACTTTTCTACATATTTCCTATTTCTGACACCCCTCTTTAATTCCCCAGCACCCTTTCAGTGACCTTATTAGCTTATGTTCAGCCCATAGTTGAAGCCAGACCTTGACCTTCCTGCCTCTCTTCTTGACCCCGATCTATATGTGGCTGGCTGCCTAAGGTCATCAATCTAAAATGTGACTTCCATCATGCTATTACCCTGCCCATAAATCAAAGGCAGCTTCTGATGAGCAAAACCCAAACTCATTAGCCTGGCATTTAGTGGCCTTTCGAATCTGACCACAATTTATCTTTCCAGTCCCATGTGCTCATGTCCAAGCAAGCCCAAGTCTCTCCTTTGTCTGAATCACTGCTCTCTATCTCTCAAAGCCTGGTCCAGTTCTTTTCCACAGTCCACTTGCTGGCAGATAGTAGCTTCCATTCCTATACAGTCAATCAATACAGCATAACCACATTCCCCTAGAATAATCTTCTTTCTTTGAGTTCTATAGCAAGGACTATCAATTTAATGCCTCATATTTCCTACCTCTATTTTAGTATGAAAGATATTTCTTTCACAATTTAAAACCAAACAAACAAACAAAATAATGAAACAAAACATGGACAACTGTTACAGTTTGGGAACTATGTTACACATTTTAAAGTTAACTTATTTAGTAACAATCACAAAGTATGTAGTTTATATTTATTTTATGACCTCGAGGCCCATAATCCCAATAAATACTTCCACTTACATCCTATGGTACCCATCACAGATTATCAACATACCTAATGCTCAAAAATATTGATTGAAAGATGTGCTACCAAAAATTTAAAGTTTTTGAAAACATAAAAAGACATGAATACAATTAGAATATGAAATATGAGAGAAAAATTTTACTGTCATATTGAAGAAGAATTTGGATGTGGTACTGAACTAACTGGATATCAGCATGTAGAAGAGTTCAGATAGATCCATAGCTATCACCCTGCACAAAACTCAAGTCCAAGTGAATTAAAGACCTCTGCATAAATCCAGATACACTGAACCTAATAGGAGAGAAAGTGGGGAATAGTGGCACAGGAGACAACTTCTTGAGCAGAACATTGATAGTGGTGACATTAAGACCAAAGTTAATACATGGGACCTCATGAACCTGAAAAGCCTTTATAAGGCAAGGGACACTGTCAATAGGGCAAAAATGCCAGCCTACAGAATGTAAAAGATTTTTATCAACCCCACATCTGACAGAGGGCTGATCCCTAAAATATATAAAGAACCCATGAAACTAGACATCAAAAACCCAAATATTCCAATTTTTAAAATGGGGTACAGATCCAAACAGAAAATTCTCAACAGAAGAATCTGAAGTGGCCTAGAAACGTCAGGGTTCTGATAAATATAACCCCGTAGTATAGACACTGAGAGCAACAATTAATAAATTGGACCTCCTGAAACTGAAAAGCTTCTGTAAGGCAAAGGACATGGTCAACAAGACAAAATGACAGCCTATAGAATGGGAAAAGAACTTCATTAACCCCACATCAGACAGAGGGTTGATCTACAAAATATACAAATAACTCAAGAAACTAGAACAAATAATCCAAAAAAGAAAGTGGGCTACAGACCCAAACAGAGAACTCTCAACAGATGAGGCTAATGTAATAAGGTTGAAAGACACTTAAGAAAATACTTAACATTCTTAGCCATTAGACAAATGCAAATCAAAACAACTGTGAGATAACATCTTACACATGTCAAAATGGCCAAGATCAAAAATACTGATGGCAGCTTACTCTGGAGAGGAGGTGGGGTAAAGGGAACACTCCTCTCTT
This sequence comes from Bramus lutescens, assembly GCA_001685075.1. NCBI lineage: Eukaryota > Metazoa > Chordata > Mammalia > Rodentia > Cricetidae > Bramus > Bramus lutescens. The sequence continues at coordinate 375,369 of LOEQ01001326.1, forward strand.
GCTGGTGGGAGTGCAAACTTGTACAGTTGCTTTTGAAATTAGTATGGGTATTTCTTAGAAAATTAGAAAACAACCTACTTCAAGACCCAGCAACACCACTTCTGGGTATATACCCAAAGGATGCTCAATCCTACCACAATGACATTTGCTCAACTATGTTCATAGCAGCATTGTTTGTTATAGTCAGAATCTAGAAACAACCTAAATGCCCCTTGACAAAAGAACGGATAAAGAAAATGTAATACTCTTACACAATGGAGCACTACACAGCAGAAAAAGAAAATGACACATTGAAATAGATGGATCTAGAAAACATCACATTGAGTGAAGTAACCTGGACATGGAAAGACAAATATCATATGTACTCACTCATAAATGACTTTTAGACATAAAGCAAAGAAAACTGGCCTATAATTCACAATCCCAGAGAACATAGACAACAAAGAGAATCTTAAGAGAGACATACAAGGATCTAATCTACATGGGAATTAGAAAAAGACAAGATCTCCTAAGTAAATTGGGAGTGTGGGGATCATGAAAGAGGGCGGGGGGGAAATGGGAGTGGAGAAAATTAATAAAATAATTAAATAAAGAAAATTAAGATTAGAATAGTGGTTACCAGAGGCTGAGAAGAGGAGAGGAGNGGAGGGGAGGGGAGAGTAAAGAGCGTGGAGAGGCTTATCGAGTATTGAACTATTGTTAGATTGGAGCTAGAAATTCTGTTGTGCTATTGAACAGTGGGGTGACTGTAGACGACAATGATGTACTGTGTGTTTTATAAACTAGAAGAAAAAGATTTGAATGTTTCACCATTGAGAAATATATTCAAGAGACATAGATTGAATTTGATTTAAATAGCAAGCGTTTATCAAAATACCATGTAAAGCATCACAATTTGTATAATTCCTGCTTTTACATAAGAAAATTTCAATTAAAATTAAAAATAAATGTTTTTTATTTTATTTTTTAAAAATCCTTCTTGTTTTGCTTGGATAGGAATGTGCTATACATTTTTCTTTGCTCCCCCCTTCCTCTCACCTTTCCTTTTCCACTTGCCCCTGCCCTCCATGCTCCCAATTTATTCAAGAGATCTTGTCTTTGTCCTCTTTCTTAGGTGGATCCATGTATGTACCTCTTAGGATTCTCTTTTTTACCTAGGTTCTCTGGGTTTGTAGCCTGTAGGCTGGTTGTCCTTTGCTTTATGTCTATCATCTACTTATGAGTGAATATATATTATATTTGTCTTTATGGGTCTGGGTTACATCACTCAGGATGGCTTTTTATAGTTCTGTCCACTTGCTGGCAAATTTCAAGATGTCATTTTTTTTTTGTATCACTGAGTAGTACTCCATTGTGTACCACATTTTCCTTATCCATTCTTTGGTTGAGGGGTATCTAGGTTGTTTCCAGTTTCTGGTTATTATGAATAATGTTATTATGAACATAGTTGAGCAAATGTCCTTGTGGTTGAGTGTGCATCCTTTGGGTATATGCCCAAGAGTGGTATTGCTGGGTCTTGAGGTAGATTGATCCCTAATTTCTGAGAAACTGCCATACTGATTTCCAAAGCGGCTGTATAAGATTGCACTCCCACCAACAATGGAAGAGTGTTCCCCTTGTTCCACATCTTCTCCAGCCTAAGCTCTCATCAGAGTTTTTGATCTTGGCCATTATTGCTAGGGTAAGATGTTATCTCAGAGTTGTTTTGATTTGCATTTCTCTGATGAATAAAGATGTTGAACATGTCCTTAAATGTTTTGGTCATTTGATATTCCTCTGTTTGAGAGTTCTCTGTTTAGATTTGTACCCTTTTTTTTTACTGGATTTTTTTTTCTTTTGATGTCTAGTTTCTTGACTTCTTTATATATTTTGTAGATCAACCCTCTGTCCCATGTGGAGTTGTTGAAGATCTTTTCCCATTCTGTAGGCTGCTGCTTTGTCTGGTTGATCTTGTCCTTTGCTTCACAAAAGCTTCTCAGTTTTAGGAGATCCCATTTATTAATTGTTGCTCTCAGTGTCTGTGCTACTGGGGCTATATTTAGAAAGTGGTCTCCTGGGCCAATGCATTCTAGGCTACTTCTCACTTTCTCTTCTCTGAGGTTCAGGGTGGTTGGTTTTATGTTGAGATCTTTGATCGATTTGGACTTGAGTTTTGTGCATGGTGATAGATATGGATCTATTTGTATTTTTCTACATATTGACATTCAGTTATGCTAGCACCATTTGTTAAAGTTGTTTTCTTTTTTCCACTTTATAGTTTTAGCTTCTTTGTCAAAAATCAGGTTTTCACAGGTGTGTGGATTTATATCAGGGTCTTTGATTTGATTTCATTGCATTGGTCCACCTGTCTGTTTTTGTGTTAATACTAAATTGTTTTCATTACTATAGCTCTATAGTAGAGCTTTAAGTAAGACTTGAGATGGCATTACTGGCTTTATCTCCTTAGATACCTTCTGTGTCTTGTTTTTGCTTTTGTCTAGAATTATACTTTTTCTGATATTAAAATCATGGCTCCTACTTTCTTTCTTAAAATAATTTTATTAGTTCTTGGATAATTATGTGCAATGTGTTTTGATAATATTTTCCTCTCCCCCAGCTCTTCTCAGATCCAATACCCTTCCTTTCTCACCCAACTTGGTGTTCTTTTTTTTTTTTTACATCATCAAGACCTATTTGTGCTGCCCAAACATTATTTGATGTATGGTCTTTTGTTGGAGGAATGGTTGACTTACCAGGGTTGAGGTCTCAGAGAAAAATGACTCTCCATCTTCTAGCTAACACTTGCTGATGGCTCCTCATCTAGGATAGACTCTATGAGAAACTTCCCTCTTTGTGCTATTTGACCTGGTTTGAGATTGTGCAGGTCTTCTGCATGGCATCCTAACCATTGGACATTCATGTGTATAGCTGCCCTGCTGTATTCAGAAGACACCGTTTCCTTGTAATCATTCGCTCTGGCTTTAGTATGCTTTCCATCGGATCTTCTGCAGTGTTCCCTGAACCTGGGGAGGAGGGAGGCAGAATAAATGCTCCATTTAGGGCTGAACACTCTGCAGTCCCTTATTCTTTTCACATTGGCCAACTGTGAGTCTCAGTGTTAATCATCAGCTACTACAAATAGAAATGTCTACGATGAGAGATGAGAGACACACTGATCTACTGACATAATAAATGATAAGTATTTAGGATTCATTTCAATTGTTCTTAAGACAAATAATGGTAGCTGATTCTCTTCTAGGGTCCATTATCTGTCTAGCCA
>LOEQ01001326.1:393875-428997 GCA_001685075.1 Bramus lutescens
TTCTTCTTCTTCTTCTTCTTCTTCTTCTTCTTCTTCTTTCTCTTCCTCTTCCTCCTCCTCTTCTTCTTTATAAATAAACAATCCTCAAATTTTTGTCTCCTTTTAGCTCATTTCCAGAGTTCTGAAAGAGTTGCCTGTGATTATTTGGCCCAGTCTGTTTTTCGGGGTGGAGGAGGGGTTCTAGGCTGTTTACCCCACATAGCCATGGATGGAATTCTGAAATTATAGCTGCTTATCTATGCATTTTAAGATTTTTCTTTGAGTGTTACAAGTCAGCAGGAATATCTGCTAGAGAAAACTATTTCTTTGTAACTGTATGAAGGTTTTAAAGGTTTGGTTACTCCCTGAAACCCATTAACTTATCACAGTATTCACTACCCTAAATTATAAATTGCCTATTTAATTATCCTTAACCCCCCACTATAGTACAAATTTATCATGGCTGGGAATGTTTCATTTTTTGTTGTTGCTTAATTATATCACTAGAGCCTAGCCTAGTCTGATATATTTGGAGGTGCTTGGACTCCATTCTAAACACATCTTTGACATTCTGTTTCTTGTTCCATGTGAGTCTGTGTTGAGAGAAGAAGGAAGGGCATAGGAAACAGAGGCGACATGGTACTAACCTTCTGCTTCTCTGTAATTGGTCACTAGGACTCTTTTCAGCGAAGAAAGCAGAGACGAACTCTCTAAAAGTGAATATTTAGCTCCCTAATGTTATTACCAATTTCATTTATTTTAGGGAACTCTAAAGTTGTGTTTGTGAGCTTTGTCCTGCCATCGCAGCTTTTGGTAATATAGCTTTAGTGGAATGGGTCTACAATTTGTTTCTGCCCCTGCTAGCAGCTGGTTGAATACCCTCCTCCCTGGTGTCCATTCTACTACTGCAACATAATGGCTTGATTCTTTTATTGGTTTTCAGACCTGGCTTAGCAGGAGAGTAACCTACCATCTAGTCCTGTTGTTTCAGAACCCCTGGGGCCAGAATGCATCTGTCTGTCTCTCCGAAAGCTTGAGTAGAGAGGTTTTTGTAGTCAGGAGGTCTGGTGAATGGGGGGCATTGGAGTGTCATGCAGCTAGATCACTGCAAAAGAAACAAAACAAAACAAAACAAAACAAAACAAAAAAACCCTCTTCCAGCACTGAGATTATTCCCTTCCATTCTTCTTGCAACAAAGAAATGCTTTTTTGGTTCATGTACCCAGAGTCATCCCAAACTTCCATGTGGAGTCTGAGTCTTTGAAGACACAGCTTTTTTAGGCAAAAGAAAAGATCATTTCTGGCCTCTATTTGTGGAATCACATAAAATGTAGCTCACACCTACTCTTCAGGGTAAAGAAAAGAATGAGAAATGGGGAATACTACAAAGAGACATATACATCTGTTTTGACTCACTGATAATTGATATAGGTATAATACTATTAATTATCTAATACATGAGATGGCCATGGATTTTGATCCTTGTATCATTTCTGGACCTGCAAGTAAAGTCTTCTATTGTCTCTTTCTTTCCCTGAGCCTTAGAAAAGCAGCCCTTCACTGCATGACCTTACTCTGAAATGAACTGAAGGAGACCTTTATGTAAAGAGGGTACACTGGGTTCTGCAAAGCAGATTCTGCCTAATGATTTCCACAGACTTTTTCCTGGGAATAGATAAAATGAACTCAGAGATAACCATGGCGGATAGCTGCCCAGACCACATAAATGCTCCTGCTCAAACGCAGGTGTTTGATTCTCCTTTGTGAGAAATAAAGACTCGCCTGAGTCTCCAAGGGGGAAGCTGAGATCAATGTGCTTCTGTGCTGCTGGAAGAAATTGCTTCCTCTGGATGCCAGAGGCCAAGCTCTGCTCAGCCAGGCTTCTTCTGGGCAAGTTAGAGAGGAACAGCAGTGTGACATCCCCCAGGGCAGAGGACGAATGCTCTATTCTCCAAGTGCAATTGCGAGCCCCAGGCTTCTCTATTCAAGTCTCCTCCATGAGCTTGGTGCTATCACATGGGAGGCAGGAGCTGCATCTTGAAAGCAAGAAAATATCATTTTAATGCACAATTTCCTAACCCAGGGATTCGTGTCTTCTTGGAATGATTATTTCACATTCTGTGTCAGAAATGTCTGATAGTGGGAGACATTTTGATTAAATTATATGTGCCACAGCAGAGATATAGTGTGTCCATTAACATGATGTCTGCAATAAGCGAAAAACACATAAATATTTATGCCTTTAATAAAATGGGATTCAAGATAATGTGGGAAATATCACTAATGTTATCATTAATGCATAACAATAGACTTAGGAAAGTTATTTCAAGGGAGCATACTAAATAACAAGCACATCAGCAGCAGAATAACTATGGTTCACGACATCTAGTTGAATATTTCAAAATATCCAATAGACATTTTGAATGTTTCCAAACCAAAGAAATGGTATTTGGAGTCACAGAGAGCTAATGACCATGACCCGATCATTCTACATTACATGTATGTATTGACATTTCACGTTGTATTACTGTTCATACCTATGTACAATTAGCACATGCCAATTAAAAAGGCTAAAACACAGTAAGTAATAAGTGCCCTACAAGGGTGGGATTAATGCATACATTTGTGGGTGTGCGCTTTCTGTAAGTTGTTTAAAAAGTTTAAGATGAAGGTTAGTTATGTGTATGTTAGTTGAGTGCAGATCACCTAACCACTTGGACAACCACTTCTACCCTCCCCCATCCTTTCCCCCCATTGCTACCCACCCATTCTTTTCCTGAACCTTCCTTTATTACTAACAGAAAAAAGGGATATGTGCTTATATAGGGAGGATCTAGAGGTCTGAGTTGAATGTAGGTTTAATGTTAGTCTTGCTGCTCCGAGGTGACTAATTGATTTCCGAGTGATGCACCACGCGGCACGCCTAGACTGTCCTACTCAGTGGGAGGTAATGTGCCCTGCAGACGGTATTGACAAAACATCTCATCAGGGAGGAACTCTGGCAAAGCACCGCTGCACATGTCCACTTGGTCCTGCAGCCCAATGCTCTGGTCTCAGCCTTTGTTACTTATGTCCAAATAAGTGTTCAGTAGAATCCAAAACTGACTTGAGGACCCCAGTACTCCCTCTAGGCTGCTTCAAAACGTCTCAGAATCACTATGCCTCCCATTTTCTAAAGCAGCCTTAAGTTTCAGCCAATTAAACATTAGCAGCATGCGTTTTCTTCTACTTTCCCTCACTCCTTCTTTGGTGTATGTGTATTCTTCTCAATAAGCTTGGACTCATCTTACATTGTTTAGATTATGTTACAGTTATACAAAGCCCCAAAGCATAACTTGCTTTCTCATTTTATATGATTCTGTGTATACTTCTAATAATCATATTCTACATAATCTCCTTTCTCTTTCCCTCCACTTCCCTGACCACCTTCTTTCCCCTCCACTTCCCTCTACCCCCTTCCCTCTGATTCCCCTCCCCTAAGTCCTCTCCTCTCCCATCAGGGCCCTCTCCTCCCCTCCTCCCCATTCCACTCCATTGTTTGGTCTGTTCAATCAATCTTTGAACCATTCTGCTCCACCTTATTTCATTTAAAAAAGTGCTAACCAAGCCAAAAAACAGATTTAATTACCCTCTGATATGGAGATTGATGCTTGATGCTAAATCGGCATAAAGGAAACATGTAAGCTTTGTAGACAAATGATCTTTGTTACAAAAGCTGGGTTCTGACGTGCTGAGGCCAAGTGTCCACAGATGACTTGTAAACAGAGGCCCATGGTTGCTGTGTCCATTGGTATTATTTACAAATACACAAGGTGTTATATTTTGTTGACCTTCATCCTAGTATATATGTAAAACAAAATAAATGGTTGGGAGTAAGGTATCTGAAGTCTCAGTTTTAAATATCTAATTGTATATTATTAGCTTGAAATCTGGCTCTGCTGTACTCTGAGACCCTATGGAAAAGATTTAATTTGTTTGTCTTTTTTCTTTTTTTCGGCCATCATCTAGAGTTAGGCATACAGTGAATGTTCAGTATGTCACAGCTGAATTGATAAGCAAACTAGGGATCACATGCTTTTGGCCCAGTATTTTTCTGGGAACTGGACATAGAATTATTCGATGAAGAAGTCATAATTGTAATGGTTGGGCTTTTGCTGTGGGTTTATTTGCTTGTTGCTTGGTCTCCAATGCTCACATATTGTGTCTCACACACCGTGGGTGCCAGTAAGCGTTTGGTGCAAACATGTGTGCTGGACTGGACGACTGGGTGAAGGCTGCTGCCACGCTTGCACTTGGGTAGCTCTGTCTAGGAGAGATATGCAGAGGGGCAGGGACAATGACTGATGTCCAACGGCCAAGTAGAACGTGCTGCTTTGTACGCCTACAATAAATAGACACGGAGGTTCTATGAGGTACAGAAAAGCATTGAGGACGAGTTTCGGAATGAAGGTTTCAGAGCCTGGAACTACATCGTTCCAAGAGGGAGGGGGAAGAGGGTTTCAAGCAGAGAAGATAGCGTATGAAAACTGCACAGGGAGAGAAAGTTGGAGCACAAGATGTTGAGGGAGGATTCTGGCTCCCCAAGGGTCAGGCAATCACATTGCCTTCAGCCTTCAGCCTCCCATTTAAAGAGTATCTGGTAAGAGATAATAGGACCAGACCTCTGAGTATTAGAGAGATTATGTTCACTAGTAGAAGGTTTACAGAAAAAATAGAAGACTAATGGCCAACATGATAGTTATTTTCTAGTAACTAAAGGAAGTCAGGGACTGGGTGAGAGCTCCCTGCCTTCAGAATTGAATCACTAGTTGTCAAGTATACATTTGGATATTGAAACTTCCTGAATTAGGTTTAAGACTTTTGTTACTTTTAAAGGACAAAGTAAAATCAGGAAGTGGAGGATGGGGGAGGCGGAGTAAATCTTTGCTTCTTGAGAAGTATTTGAAATTTTGGTGTTTTCTTTGAGGTGCCCATGAACTTAATTGATTTAGGTACTTCACAATAGCTTTTTGGACACTGTTCTTGTACAACTCCAGGCTAGGTGTTGGACATCTGATGTGGGTAAAGCAGGCATGGGCCTTCATGGAGACTGCATTTGGAAAGAGGAGATGGAGAAAATGAATGCTCAAGTAAACGGGCAACTAGAAACATGGACAATTCTGATAACGGAATGTGATAAGGTGTTATACAAATGAGTGAGAGGGATGGATTCAGATGGGGCACTTTCTCTGAGGACAGATACTTACAATAAGTGCTCCATGGAGAGAAAGTTCTTAAAGTCCAGGGGAAGGGGATCTGTGCAAGATAACATTACCTGAGTAGAGCAAAGACTAGATCCTGGGGAAGGAGATGGCTAGGCACTGAGAAGTCAGTGTGATTGCAGTGTAAGTAGGGCCTGGTGACATGGGATAAGTCCCCAAACGTTGATTCTAACATATAAAACTTTGAAGATAACAATAAGAATTTTGTATTTTAGAGCACACCTGGTCTACAAAAGCTAGTTCCAGGACAGGCTCCAAAGCTACAGAGAAACCCTGTCTTAAAAAACAAAACAAAGCAAAACAACAACAGCAACAAAAAAAGAATTTTGTATTTTAGTTCTTCTTTAGGGTCTAGTCCAATAAATTGATGGAAGTAGAAAAGGTCATATTGAGTGAGATAACCCAGACTCAGAAAGGCAAATGTAACTCATTCTTTCTCATCTGAGGTTTATAGCTGCAAATCTTCAGATATAAGTATAGTCCTCATCACTCATCAAAGAAACTTTTCTTTGCAACCAACAGAGAACATTACAGAAAACTACAACCAATCAAAAGTCATAGTTGTGTGTTGATAGAGACTGCTCTTTTGTTCCCAGCCTCCCAGACACAAATAATCACACAGAAATTGTATCAATTCCAATACAGCTTGGCCTATAGCTTAGGCTATTTATTAACTAACTCTTACATCTTAAATTAACCCATTCCTACCATTTTGTATTTTATCACGAGGCTCGTGGTTTGCTGGTAAGGTTCAGGGGCATCTGCCTCCTTCGGCAGCTACATGCCAGCTCTCTGACTCTGCCTACTCTTTCTATATATCTCTGTTCAGGTTTCCCACCTGGCTACATTATGCTCAACCATAGGCCCAAAGCAGCTTCTTTACTAACCAATGGTAATAAAAAATATTCATAGCATACAGGCGGAAATCCCACATCTGTCGTGGAGCCCCAAACCACCTAAAATACAACGCCCACACCTAAGACTCAGGGATCATTGGGGAAGATGGATGGGAAGACTGTAAGAACCAGAAGGTGAGAGAGTTTGCTGTGAGATTGTGTCTCCTAGGATTGTCAGAAACTATACTCATTTATTCTCACCAATATGATTGCCCAAACACAAGCTGAATAAGAAGACTAGTATCAGACATGATAACATAGACAGGGGGAAACCTAAAAAACTACCGACAACTAAGGAAATGTAAGAATGGAAGAAATAGTCTTCCCTAGAGAAAAACCTGTATAGTCATGCCTGAAAACATAATTACAAGTAACATTACTCAGTCTGAGCAGGTTGTGTTTATGTATATAGGAGGATATACATAAATATATATGTACATACACAAACATATGTATATATTTCATAGTAATTAAGGAAAAAGAGGAAGATAAATAATTCAAAAGAGAGGAAATGATAAATGAAAGGGTATGGAGATAGGAAGGGGAATCATAATTATAATCTCAAAAGCTAAAAATTTTATTTTTAAAAAAATGAGAGAATCTTCAGATACAGTTGTGAATGCTGGGATAGGTCTGCTCCCCTGGAGCATTTCATGAAATTACAGACATTACTCATTGTGCAATATGTTTATTTTGATTTCACAAAAGGTAAAAAGATATTTTTATTTTGCATTGGTAAACCAATTGAGAATTAATATTCCATATAATTTTTCATTTGTTCAAAGACACATGCACCCAAAATCATCACAATGTGTTGATTAAAACACAATTCTTTTTTGGGGCTGGGAACAGGGTTTCTCTGTGAAGTCCTGTTTGCCCTGGAACTCATTCTACATACTAGGCTGGTCTCAAACTCAAAGTTCCACCTGCCCCTTCCTCCCACGTGAGTGCTAGGATTAAAGGCATGCGCCACCACTGCCCAACTTAAAACACATTCTTTGGTGAGTTTGGTAAATTAGAATGTGGTTTGCATCTGAGAGATTCAAGTACATAATACTGGTAAGTACATCACTATATTTATTCTCCAATTAATAAACATTAAGATACTGGAGTTTATTCTTAAGAGATCGAAATGTTAATCCCAAGGGATGATATGAAGACTTCTGCTTTGGTGAGTATAATCATAAGTCCTCTTAACGTGAAGGCATCCATGGATTAGGATTTTGAAGAAATATTCTGATCCTGAATATTTTTCCAAATAAACTTGAGCTTTCAAAAGCATATTGCCCAGTAATTTTTAAAAAATGTATATTGCTTGTTATTAACATTGTGTTTGGTTCCTTAATAGCCTCCAAGAAATACTTCGAAAAGAACAGTTGGATGAATGAGATGTCTACAGAGACTACTGTTAATATTCTGCCAAAGGAAGGGTGTTATTACACAAGTAACACATACGAGTTTCTTGTTTGAAACTGTTTCAAAACCATAAGATTTGTTAGAATTTGATGTGAATATCATTATTTCACCTTAAAGCTGTTTTTTTTTCAAATGAGATTATTTGGGTTGTAACCACCCAACATGAAGAGAAAAGTATTCAATAATCTCCTCCATTTATAATGTTAGGCATGTCATGTGTGCTAAGTTCTAAGATGCAAGGGAAAAGTTGAATGCAAAAGGGTATAGTCAAACTTATGAGTAGGAAAATATGATGTGGTATAAATGCTTCTTCAGAGAAAGAAAAGAAAAGATTGGTGTTTAGTTTGGGGAACTCTTCCCTCATCCCTCTTCTTACCTGCAATAGAATTTGATGTGAAAGTGGATTGGATTCCATGGTAACTTCTTTCCCCAAAGGCCGAAGTGGGGGTCACCTGACACATGCTGTAACTCGTTCATCTCACCCTGAATTATTGCTTTCTGCTATTGCTCTCCTGCCTTCTTCTCTGTATTCATCATTGCTTTTGAAAATTCTCATTGGCTTAATCACCAGCTCTTTCTTTAGTGCATCATTTCCTCTTTCTTTTAAAAATGACTGAAAATGAAACACTCATTAAGTGATTTCAATCCATGTATTTTGTTTTCATTGAAAAACATTTATTTAGACTGTATCTGACCTAGGTTATTTCTAGATTCTAATTCCATAGTTCAATGCTCTGTACTATGATCCCAATTCACAGTGACAGAGGTTTCCTGGATGTGAGCTTTGTTTGAAAATCAGATCCTCAGTGTCTGGCCCTTCAGTCCTGGTAATCCCAGTGGATGCCCTGAGCCTGGCACTTTGACTCTTTCTATAAATTCTGGCCCTGTTGTCTCAACTATTTGCATGCTCTTTGGGCTCTACACCTTGATTACGAATCTTTTTTTTCTTATGCTAAAGGCTTGTTTGTAAACTCCAAACACTGTTCTGCCCATAAAGCCTTGGAATGTACTAGAATTTTCAATCCAGAATTTTCCTCTACTTTATTTTCAAAACTGTAAATGGGATTGACAACAGTACAATACAGTGAAGGGATCATTACTCTTAGAGCAAAGACATGGAATTTGAATGATTTCTCCCTGTCGATCATTAAAAAAAAACACTGCAAGGCTACTTAACTTCTTGATTTCTCATCTACCAAATGGAGGCAATGGGAAATATTGAATTTATTTTTGGGAGAGGGACTAACTTAGATTTTGCTTAATTTTTTTATGCCAAGATGTCTATCCTCTCCCCCAAACATTAGTCTTTCCAAGATGTATATTAATTGGAATGGTCACATTCCTGGTGAACAATTTAGCATGTGGTATATGTGTGGGACAGTTAACATTTGTTGACATACAAAGGTCTTTTGTGACCTTCTCTACTGTTTTCCTTCCGCTTCCTGTTAGTCCTTGCTCCGGCAGTCAAGAGCCCAATTAGATGTGTTCTTCATCTTCTGTCTGCTCTCTGTGCTATTATTCAGTGTGTCTACTCTTTGTCGTGATAAGTGGTAGCTGCTGGAAAGTCAAAGCTATTGGACTTTACTTGCACCTGGTTGATAGGTCATGAGTCTCCAATTCGTTTTCAAGTTAGTTTTAATATAGCATCCAGTATTTGGTTACTGGGCACTAGATAAATTTAGTCGGCTATTCTGTTGGTAAGAAAGCAGTTTAAAAGGAGAAAGCATTTTTTCGGGTTCCCAGTTTCAGAGATTTAAGACAATGGGCAGTCAACTCATGCTTTTGAGCCTTGAAGAAGCAGAAATTCATGGTGGAAAGGTGTGGCAGAGCAAAGCTGCTTATGTTGTGGAGGCCACAGACCAAAAATGTAAACAGAAAGAGGTCACAGACATCAAAAACCATCCAGGGACTCAGTTCCTTCAGCATAGTTTCTATTACCAGGTTTTAAAGGATATAAAAGTTATGAATCCATCTGGGAATTATGAATTTATCAGTTAACCTACCTATGAGTGATTGGATCCATGAACTGGTTGCTCACTACTTCCTGTTTAAACCACAACAAACACCAAAATAATAGTGCAATGTTTTTCTTTAAAGTCTTGTTGTTTAGGTGTATTGCTTCCTTGTAGAATCTCAACTTACTTCAACATGTCTTAGAGAAAAAAATCAACTTTACAACACACACACACACACACACACACACACACAGGTAGAGACAGAGACAGAAACAGAAAGAGAGGGAGGGGAGAGTGGGGGAGGGAGAGAGGCAGAGAGGGAGAGAGGAAGAGAAACAGAGAATCTGGATTTTCATGTTTATTATTTCACAGACATAATTTGTCCATTATAACAAGATACCCATTAGTTAACTAATAACTTATTTCAATCATAATGAATTTTTTCACCTCTTCAAAAAATTGGTGTAATCATACCACTTGTAGTAATGTGCAGAACATTTGTGTGTACCTTCTCTTTAACAATTTAATACCTTTGAATTTTTGACAAGATTATATGTATCACTTATTTTCTATTATTTTTAGAGTATTGCATTATATTTTAGAGTATCAATATATATATTGAAAGTTTTTATTTGTTCTTTATTGATTAGTTTTTGAACTGTTCCTAATAGGAATGCATTATAGATGCATTTTTCAATAACTTATTTAAATTTTTATCAAAATATAGTGCCTATAATGCATTTCTTTTTTTATTTTTTATTATTTTTATTTTTTTATTAAAAATTTCCACCTCCTCCCCTCCTCCCTTTTCCCTCCCATCCCCCCCAATTCCCCTCCCCCTTACTCTCCAATCCAGAGATCAATCCRGGTTCCTTGCCCTGTGGGCAGTCCAAGGTCCTCCCCCTCCATCCAGTTCTAAGACTGGGAAGTGAATATAATCAGGGTGCATTATGTGAAACTTCCACATAATAAATAAAAATATTATGTTGAAAAAACATTAAAAAAAAAGAAACAGAGAATCTGTTTCTGACTTAAAACTACCCTAGTGTTAGAGTTTGGTTTGTTTTGTTTTAAGGCAGGGTCTCATAGAGCTCAGGATGACATCAAACCAGACATGTAGCTGAGGTTGGTCTTGAACTCCTGCTTTTAGCTCCTAAGTGCTGGGATCACATAGATTAGAGATTCAAGATCTTAATGCTTAAGGCTTTACAAAGTTTTTGTTTTATCATGAATACACACACACACACACACACACACACACTTTGACAAGGGCCCAAATGAATGCTTAATGAGTGATAGTGTTCCTTCGTGGAATCTAGTTTTGTAGACTCATCTACCATTGGCATCAGCATTGTCTGAGAGCATAAAAGAAAGTCAGAATGTTGGGTTGCGCCCTAGAAATACCACTCCTTACTGTAGTAAGATTCCTGCATAGCAGCTAGTCATGGGGCAATCTGAGAAACCCACACCCTTTCTGCCTGTGGTCTGTAACCTCCTAGGAGACAGGGAGTCTGTACAGGTGGCATGCTTTCCAGGTTAACCTAGATGCTTCTTTGGTTGAGGTTTGTAGTTGTAAAGTTGTTCTTTTCTTTTCTTTTTCTGAAGGAAAGGGGAACTAGCATACATTGCAGAAGCCAGAAGAAGGCAAGCAAAAATAGCCACAGGAGCGCTCATCTGAGTGTGGTCTGAGGCAGGGTACAGATGTGGAGAGAGACCCAGAGTGCTTGTCTTCTTAACGACCTAACTCAGGATGGGCATCTCTCCAGGGGACCCTTTACTTCCACAAGGGAGGATACATAATTGAACTTACAGACCATCCATTCCCTCTACTGCAAGATGTGTGAGCTCTGAGGGATAGATGTTCTATTAAACTTCCTAGTGAAATGGGCTTATCTAAGTGAGTGGGGTCATGGACATTTGATCTATTCATATTCACTAGACTTGGATGGAATCAAATCAATGATTTAACATCCCCGAATCTTTCACTTGCATGTTGCTTAAATGTTACCCTCAGATTTTTATTTTGTTATTTTCTGTTCTCTTTATTTTTCTTTTTTAAAAAATCTTTTCCTATTTTGGCAATGAACATGGACTTTAAAGCTAGGAGCCCGAATTCACCCTTTAAATTACAAAATTCTCTGCTGCCTGCTTCCCCATCTGCCAAGTGGAGATAGCATCATCCACTGCACAGGACTGCCGTTAAGATTAAACACATTGGGAGATATTGCAATGGCCGATATTCTCTAGTGTGTTTCTCCCCCTCACTTCACACTTGCTGAGGTCATCCTTGAAAAAGTCTTCACTAGCTCCCTCCCAATCCCAACTTCATATGTCACTCCTCTATGCCTGCCATCTCCAGCACCCACTGCTTAGTAAACACTCTGTAGTCCATATCAGAGAGAGAATAAATCACCAGTTCTGCCATGTGCTCCTCAGGTGAGGACCGAGGTCACTGCAGGAAGCCTAACATATATATCATCGACATAATACATTAAACTAGTAGATGCCATAAGAAAAATGGAATGGGGAAGTTTCTGGAGTTTTAGGCAATTACAGCTGACACAGTAGAGTCACTGTTATTACAGATGTGTTGAATCAATAACACTTTAAAAATGTATTTATTTTACATTTAAAGACTGCTCATTTTAACAGTGAAGAGGTAAGAGGATATTTTCAAGGGAAAATTTTCAAAATAGACCCATTTCTGTTATTTCTTTTTCTCCCTCTTTTAGAAATGCATTCAATTCTCTTCCAGTGGTGTGAATTCATCTGGATATCTATGAAAATCAGTTAAGTAAATGAGAAAACAGAATGCTTGTAATTATGACAATCAAGCTATTTGAAAACCACCCTCTTTGGTCTGATACCCACACATCTTCAAGCAATATATTAATTAAACTGTGGGTAATTGTTATAATTAAAATCAAGCTTTATAATTTTTAAAAATCATTCGAAGAGAGAAAGGAACTATTTTAAAAATACATGCAGCTGTTGATTTTCAACATAATTTGTAATCATGACCACATTGTCATTTCTCTGGCTACATGAGGAGACAACACAAGCATGCTTGGTCCATGTGATTCCATGTGTATACATGCAGAGATTTCTGTGTCTAACACCTTTTACAGTGTTTCTCTGTCTCTCTAGATCAAAACTGGCCAGACTTTCTGATAATGGGTCAGATAATTAGTATTTTACATGTTGCAGGTTAAGATACCAAAACTGTAGATACATGAAAGTCCTTAAGACAGAAAGTAAAGTTGCAGGCTTTTGGTTGATGGAAATCAAAATATAATACAGCAATGACTTTCACTTTTTAGAATACATCTACTACTGGAAACAATAGACTTCCTGCTGTTGGTATAATACATTGCACAGACTGCGTTCAGTCAAAGGGCCCGTATATTCATCATGAAATCTTTTTTGGCTCACGGGAAGTGGGCTGGATGTAGTTCATAGACTGTAGTTCATAGACCGTAGTTCATAGATTGTAGTTCATAGACTGGTATGACCGTCTCCACTTTAGATCTGTGCTCTCAACTTTAGCACGTGTATGGGGCACCGAAAGTGCAAATTGCTGAGCTCCATTCTCAAGTCTGTGGTACAGCAAATGAATTTGCATTTCTAATACGTCTGCAAATGAATAGAATTTTTCTGATCAGAGCACAAGATTCTTAATGATGGCTCTTAAAAAGTCACATGGAATGCAAAACTGTGTATTTTATGGTTTTATTGTTTATTCACATATTTCAGCTTAAATTTTTGCATTTGTAAAATTAGAGCCATAGCAGGAGAAGGGTCTTAAATTTACATCTCCTTTAGAAAGTTAAGACATCATTAGCTGGACTGAAATGAATAATACTATAAAAACTTTTTTTCTTAACTAGCTCTTAGTCCCTTGCTTACAGTTTGTAATTAGGCATCAGCATCTACCCATCTGTGTTGGAATAATTCTTCCATTCATAAACTCTTGAAGCTATATGTGATATTCCTAAGCAGATATATTGGTGAAACATAAAATGATATTTTTTTTCTTGAATTTAGCCTTCCATGGCTTGCTCAGCAGGTTCTCAGCAGAATGTCCCTCTGCAGGTAGAATTTTCAATACACACACTTAGTAGGCCAGTAAAAACACTTCTCTGAAGCCAATGAGAAGCAAGTGAGAAGCATGTCTCCTCTACCCAGAGGAGTCCTTGGCTTATTCAATGGACCAAAAAGCCTCCAAGGTGATTGCTAATGTGCTTCATGCTGTCATAGAGGAACTCTGAGTTGTTTAAACCATTTGTCTACATTGAAACTGTTAGGAAGATTAAAGCCAGCTAGCGTCAACTATTGCGTTTAGAATTTCTTCAGCCAATAGCCTTTAAGATACTGGCCCATTTTGGGCATGGTCTCATGTACTATAAATGCAGATGAAAAGTGTGCTCAGGCCTCTTGGCTGCTGGATTCGGTTCCAGCTCCCAGTGCATGTAGAGGGCAGTGGTTTGCTACTATTTCTGTGAGTTTATTCCCTAATAAATAAACCTTTATTATACTACATTCTGGGCTACTTTGGAACTCCTTTGTACACCAACAAATGAGCACTCAATGTAGGCTGAGTCAATGCCATTTCTGGGCCTTGCCTGGATCAGCAGCTGTGGCCTTCTCCCGCCCCACAGAGCTGAACTAGCCCCGCCGGCATGCAGTTGCATACAGTTTGACTTGGTGGGCTAACACGGTGACTAGGCAATTTCCCACAGCAGCCCGTATCTGCGTGGCTTGGTCCCGCCTACTGCTTTCTGCTATAATTCCTGCACGGCTCCTCTGGCTTCTGCTAGGCTTACACTGATTAGGCCAAGCTTTGACTTTGGGAGCAGAAGCTCTAACCCTGTACCCTGGAGCACAGGCTTGCTTTCCCACTTCAAATCCGCGAATGTCTGGCTCAAGTTCTGGCCAGTAACCTTGCAGCTCAGAAATGCCTGAAAGCTCTGGCCTTCTTGACCTGCCCAACTCAAACCTTCTCCATATGTGGCTGTGCTGCTTTTAAGTATTTAAATAAATTTGTTAGTAATTTTAAGTCTCAGGTACTATTTCTGACCTGTCTTTCTGCCCCAACTGTTACACCTGTTGGCCAATAAACATTATTACACCTACAACAATTTTCTGAAAATTATAATGGAGGTAAGTTAATTTGATAATGGAGGTAAGTTAGTTAAAACACAAAACGCACAAATTGGGAGAGGTAAATTGCAGCCTCTCAATGACTTCCAAAGATTGCTAGGAGACATTTCCAAACTACGGTCCACTTCTGGGATAACACCTGATCAAATAATCCATTTAAACAAAACCTTAGATGGTACAACGACTTAAATAGTCCCAGGGAATTAACAACCGAAGCTGAGAAAGAATTGACCTAGATTGAAGAGGAAATTACAGGAGGCACATGTGGATCGTGTGGATCTGAATCTTAACTGCGTTCTGATCATATTACCCTCCAAATATTCCCTTACAGGAATTTTCATGCAGAGGAAAGATATTATCTTAGAATGGATCTTTTTTTATCACACAAACTGAATGAAAAATTAAAATCTTATGCGGAAAATATTTCTGAATTGATTATAAAAGGAAAATCGAGACTTTGTCAATTAGCAGGAATAGACCCAGCAGAAATTATAGTACCTTTTACTAATGATAAAATTTTAAATTATGGGAAGACAATGAACCCTGGCAAAGAGCTTCTACTAACTTTTTGGGGCGAGATTAATAACAATTATCCCAAAAGTGACAGTATTAACCTTATAAAGAAAGCTAATTGGATCCTTCCTTGCACTGCACACCAATAACTGGACCCCTACATTCTATACTGATGCAAATAAATCAGGAACGGCAGATTTTACATCAGAAGATTTAATTAAAGTGGAAAAAAACCTTTATGATTCTGTCCTAAAGTCAGAATTATATGCTATTCTCATGGTACTAAGGGATTTTAAAGAACCTCTCAACATAGTTACCGATTCACAATTGCAGAAAGAGTTGTTTGCATGTTGAAACTGCTGAATTTATACCAGCTGATACAGAACTGACTTCATTATTTACTAAGGTTCAAGAAATAATCAGGAATAGGATTTGTTCCATATATACCACACATCTGATCCTCTGCATGTCTGCCAGATCCTCTGGCACAAAGTAATGCAGAAATTTATTGATTATTGATTAGAAATATGCTGAAGGCCCCAGAATTTCATAAAAACATCATGTCAATAGCAAAGGTTTAATGAAAGAGTTTTCTATTAGATGGCAACAAGCTAAGGAGATTAGAAGGAGATGCCTTACTTGTTCTTTATATAACCTAACACTACTACCTCAAAGGAATGAAATATTAAAGATGGATGTGTTCCACTTTGCAGAATTTAGAAAATTAAAATATGTACAACACACCATTGACACCTATTCATGTTTTCAATGGGCAACTGCTTTGAGTTCGGAAAAGGCTGATTTGGTAATCACATTTATTAGAAGTTATGGCCATCATGGGTATACCTGCACAAATAAAGACAGACAATGGTCCAGAATATGTCTCTAAGAAAATAAAACAATTTTTTGATTCTTATAATATAAAGCATATTACAGGTATGCCACACAGTTCTACAGGTCAGGCAATTATAGAAAGACCAAATTAAACTATAAAAATATGTAAAACAAACAGAAAGGGATAAAATAATACCCCCAGAAATGATTGCATAATGCTTTATTAACCTTGAATTTTCTTAATGCTAATGTGAAAGGAACAATGGTAGCAGAGAGACATTGGATAATAGAAAAAACTTCTGAATTAAATCAGTTGGTATATTTCAAGGATGTGATGGCCTCAGAATGGAAAGCAAGAGACGTGCTCATTGGGGAAGGAGTGTTGCTCTTGTTTCCACAGGAGAAGAAAAGCTACAAATACCATCAAAATTAATAAAGATTCGGTTTGAAAAGGAAAAACCTCTTGATAAAGAGAAACGGCAGCTCATCCACAGAGGTGACAATCCTACAGGTGTAAGGAAACCTCATAAAGTTTGGGGCATGGTTCTTTTCTTGTTCTTTCAGGAAAATATCCATCTTCAAAAGGTCGGGAGACCTCAGACATCTAGATACCCAAAGGGGAAAAGATAGTTATCCAGAAACAATTACCAAGCAAAGAGAAATTTCATTATCTAAACATACATATCTTTCTACTTCTCACTATAATGATAGCCACAACTCACTTAAAAATCAAAGCTGACTTTGGAGTTGGACAGTGGCTATCCTTCTCTAAATCCAAGCATGTTATGGAAAGAAAAAATTCAGAGTTTCTGTCTTGTATCTGAAGCCACCTGGTATGGGACAGAAGGAAAATAAAATTTAGGGACTTAGTATTATCAAAACTCTGCTTTCAAAAAATTTTACTTCAATCCATACCTATTTTTGTCTCTATGGTACCTTTTACATATATATTCATATATGTCTATATGAATAATGTTTAAGTTTTCTACAATGAACAATATATTTTCCTGCAGTAATCTTTGAGGCTTCCAGGAAGAAGATGAAGCTCCACAACACAATTCCCCCTGGTTAATATGATGCCATTATGCTGATAGCACCACTTTAGGATTGGTTTTGGGTTACAAACTCCTCAAGATGATTCCAACTTCACTAGCTAAGATGGTGCACCTTCTTACAACGTTTCAGCTGGAACTTCAAATAAGAACTTCAGGAAATCCCTGAGACTATCTGTAAGTATACCAGACAGTAATCTTGAAACTTAACCATCATTTTAGTTTTTATAGGCATCCATAGAAATAACATCGCCCCCATGACAGCAGGAAGAAATTCTAGAAAATGATATCCCCTCTCCCAACAAAGTTTGTCTCAGGGCTAGGGACATTATTAGGGGTTGGGTTATAGTTGATATAGGGTTAGGGTTGGAAATGAAGTAGGCTTAGGGAGTAATATCTCTTAAAAAATGGAAATAGATGGGATGGGATAATAGGTAGATTAGTGTGAGTTTACTCACACTAATAATCATAGTGAGTTATAATAGTGAGAATACTTGTGAGCTATTCTTTATAGACAATTTTCATTGGTATAGATTCTTATATATTGATACAAATTCAAATTATATTTGTTATATTGAATATGCTCCTATGTCTCTTTACATATTTATGCACCTATGAAAAGTTATTTTGTCACATTGCATGCATGCATTTTTCTACCTCAACTTAAGAGATTTTATATATTGATGCAATTTTAGGATATATTTATCATATTGCACTATACATTCCTACCTCTGATCACGATACTTATACATTGTTTACATTCTGAAGTCATTGTTTCATTTGTTGCACATTTCTTTAAAGATTGCTTAATTTTTAATGTGAAGCCTTAGTCTTTAAATTATATAGGTATTAAGAATTACTCGTCAATAATCATCCATGTTTTTCATACTTATAGTTAGATTACTCAGTTTCTTTAGATGCATTCTGCATAGATAGGCAATCTTCAAACACTTCAAAGAACTGTAGAATATGGCATTTAAGTAACTTAGGATTCTGTTGATGTAAGACACGATTGCTCCTGGCAGTCCTGATCTGTTCCTGAGAGAATTTTTGGCACTGAAGATACTCCACTTGGAGTTTGTTTCCTTCTTGGCAAAACTGGCATTTGGACAAAGAACTGCCCCTATCTTGACTACTGACAAAATGTACAGTGTCCAGACTGGACAAGCAGGACACAAGCAAAAAGACTGCCAAACCATGCCAAGACAGTTTAAGACAGTTTTTAAAGTTTTCTTGACTCTGAAAATGGTCTGTCAATTACTCTAGATCTTAGCCAAAGACAATTTCCCCAACATTGCAAACTTTGGGCGATTGCCCAGGTAGCTGGTTGTCTCTCATTTCTTTTGGAAGTTGCTTGATTGTACTTTCCCTTCTCAGGCATTTGATGATGTTCAAAACTAGATATTCATAGTTACTTTCCTCTCATGTCTTAGCCAAGCCATTCTTATTATAAGACTTAGACTCCTTAGGCTAGGATAACTATTGAAACCTTTAGCATATGTTCCTTGTTTGATGTTGTTGATGCTGGTTGTAATTCTAATTTTTATGTATGTTTTTGCCTCTTCTTTTTCCTGGGCAATACTTGATATTTGTTCTTATTGTATATAGTTTTATATTATGCTTAGAACTGTCTTATATAGACAAAGAGGGAGGTGCTGAGGGAACTCCTTCAGCCAATAGCCTTTAGGATACCAGCCCACTTTGGGTTTGTTCTCATGTACTATAAATACAGATGAAAAGCATGGGCAGGCCTCTTGGCTGCTGGATTCAGTTTCAGTTCTCAGTGCATACAGAGGGCTATGGTTGGCTACTATTTCTGTGAGTTTATCCCCTAATAAATACACCTTTGTTATACTCCATTCTGGACTATTTTAGAACTCTTTTGTTTGCCAAAGAACTATTTTCAACAATCACATCTCCCCAAAGAGAGCCATGCAAAAGAAGCAGAAGAAAACGGGATGAGTTCTTCTCTTGTTTATTTGTCCCAGGAATTAAAAAAAAAACAACTTTATGAAACCATTATCTTCCCCTTGACAGATGGATCTGTATATTAGCATCGTGCTTTCAACCAGCAGTTTACATTTCAAGAGGAAGTTAAAGAAAGTGATGAGAAGACAGCACTGTCTATTTGTTACATGTTATAACACTGATACAAAAAAATAGTATTCTGATTAGCAGCTTGATTGGCAACCCATGTAACCCTAAATAGTACTACAAACCCAGAGAGTGCACTTTAACACAAAGGTACATTTGGCAAAACCGTATGTACAATTTTGAACAAATAAATACATAAATACAATCATTCATATATAACAATATACCTAAAGGTCAATTATCATCAAGCGCATCTAGTAAATTATTTCTTCCGTTCACAAGTTACCTGTTGCTTATAAAAAAGTGTCTTCACCTTTACAGAAATGATACAATCAATTCCCGCACCGAACCCACATATTAGGAAAGGTAGAAAATGATTTCCATATGCTGTACATAAATATCCCGTTGTCTTTTGTTAGAAGAAATTTGATTGAAAAACTCCTTCCTCGGCTTCTCTGTAAAGAGTTCGTTTCCCCTCCGTTTCTCATCACATAAGGGGTTTTGTTCTCCCATGTTTAATCAATATTCAAATCAAAATCAAAATCATCTTGATCTTCATGTTTTGAACCTGGTTATTTAAAAGTGCATTGTTACATTGTCATATAGTGAAACTGTTCCAAGAAGACACAAAGCCACATAAACGAGGCACCAAAGAGAAAACATTTTTTTCCTCTAAGAAATAAATGAAGAAACTTTAAGATTATAGATGCTGATGTCATCTAGTACATAATGAAGAAATAACGTGGAGTTAGACAGTGTTTACAAAATTCTTTGAGTGACTTCTGGTTCAATAGTGCCATCATTATTTTCACTATATTATTGCAGTGCTGAGGACTGAACCCAGAGCCCTTTGTACGCTAGGCAAGTGCTTACCACTGAGTTACACTCCCAGCCCCAGAATACTGTCAGTATTATGATTTTTTTCTTAAATAAATGGTAAGAATGGCTTAATAAATAACCTTGACAGTAATTTGACCGGTTTCTTGTCATAGTACTAACAAAAGTAGAAATTTAGAGATTTTCCTTGATAAGTTAAACATTTTTTTTAACATCCAAAAAACAAAGAGCAAACATGCTTAAGGCTATTGAAATATTGGACAAATGGCCTTGCCTCATCGACTTCCATGCAGAGGAAAATGTTACACATCAAGCAGATTCTAGCTGTACGTACACTTGAAGTGAAGAAAAAACCTCTTTTAAAATATGTACATGTAATCATTGATGTCTATTTACATGTTTGTCATACGGGCACTATGTAGCATTAAAAAGATAAGAAATAGTTCTTTAAGACATGGTTTTCTGATTTTTGCTCCTTTTCAAGACCAGGGCTCTGTGCATATTCCACACATAGGTATAAAACAATTCATAGGTGTACACACATGGTTATTATAATGTCAGATTCTTTGACATGAAAAGTGACTTGGCTGAGCACGGGATAGATGCAAGGCCACAGTAGGAGACAATGACTGCATTCAGCTGTGCAGCTGGGAGGCGATGAGGCTTTCCCAGTGACTGGAGCTCACAATGGTTGAGGCTGGGTGATGGGAGGGTGGCTCAATTTATCCTGCTACACCTCTTCCCTGAACCCTTGACACTGCTCAGGGATCAAATCAAATGAAAGGGTGGGAGGACCCGTGTCATTTAGAACTTTGGGACTAATGAGAGATCTGGTGTTTCCTAGTAAGGGCTGATGAGATTACAGGGGCTCCATTTCTTCCTTGTGTGTCGCTATCACTACTACCATCAGCTTCTATGTGGGTATTCCAGATGTCAAGGTGCAAATAAAATAGACAAAAGGAACACTTTTAGCTGCGGGGCTTTCTTTGCATTCCCTAAAGAATGGAAGATGTGCTGAGTGCTTATTCCTCTTCTAAGGAGTAGATTAGCTCTACTCGTCCTAAAAAATTTTAAGAATTCATGGCAAATGATTCCTATGATTTACGTGGTCAGGATGCATTTTGCAAAGCAAATGTAAAACTCCTCCCAACACAAAGCAAATGCTTTTCAAATTCTGGGAAACCAAGGCAACACACCAGAGTGACAAATTTGTCACCCAAACCAGAAACATGGCAGAGAAATTGAAGTTTCCACAATCAGCTAACTTATAGCCAAGGAAATATCAAGTCTTGGAAGAATTAGGTACACTGAGAGTTCACAGTCAATCTTTATTTGGGTAAATTGTTATACTAAGATGATGTTACCACAACTGATGACCATCTTTATAAGGACTGTAATAATTCTAGCATTTAGCATAATGCATGATACATGGCATTACATAGCACCTTTTAAACTAAAGATCTCAAAATACTTATTAGCAAACATGATTTGCTCTCACAGTACCTGTGAGGTAGATTTTTCTGTTTAGCCGTTTTGCAAGTGAGCATAGAGAAGTACATCAAAAATGAGATGCCTGTTCATAGGGTCCGTTTAAGTTTGTGGCATCAGTGGGATCTGAACTCAGGCTTTCCCGATCTTCCTTCCCTTGGATCTCAGCCACAGAACCTCCAGAACATCTCAGAACAGCTCTGCTGCTAAAAGTACTTAAATGCTTTAGATGTCACGAGAATATTACAGTTTTTTGGTAGCAGGGCCACATCTTTCAATAACACTGGTACCTGTTAAAGATTTTTCTCACATGCTTTGCAAACATGTGGGAGGGGCAATGTACACTATTACTAAGCTTATGCTAGCTAGAATGGATGCCTAAATTCGCATTTTATCAACTGCTACGTATTGTTTCGGGGCCTCCCACTCACTTATTTTCTACACATGGAGACATACACCTGCCTGATCAAAGAACTGTAAAATGCACTTAAAGACATTATATGGAAGGAAGCAGGTGACAGTCCTACATTTGGCAGTCTCCGCGGTGGCACCATGTAATATTTGTTCGGAAAAAAAATGTGTTTATTTGCTTACTTGGAGTAGCATTTTATGTACATCCCACCTGCTGGCCAGATTTAACCCTTGACAGCGTAAGCCTATGTGTTTTCTATTCATACAGAACAACTGATTCTCAGGTTTCCACTGCCATCTATTTCATCACAGTCCCCCTACCAGGGATAAGATAAAATCAATTATTGCTAGAATCATGGATTCTGTACATATTCCATGGCACTATATGCAAAAATTCAAAATCACATCCAGTGTATCTTCTTGACTATGCATCTTTTCTGGCTTGTTTTATTCCCCCCCTAAAGAGCTATTATTTATTTTTGCAGCAATGATATGAAGACCTTAGTATGAATTTCCATTTCCTGACCCAGATTTTGATCTCAGAAGTGCAGCACACAAATACTAGCAGCTATTTAGAGTCACTTTTGGAAACAAATGACAATGTCTTAGGACCTGAGAATGAAATCTGGCCCTCCTACCACACTTACTGTTTCCATGACTGAGCCCAATGCTTGTAAATTAGTGATCCAAGAAAGGAACCAGGAACAGGAAGCAAAGACATTACAAAACCCCTTACCAGTTCATTTTCCCTTGGTAACATCCGCAAAATACCAACGCCTTAGTCTCCATTTCTTAGAAAAGAAACGTATGTACATCAATAAAAACCCTAGCATCTGAGATGCTTCTTGCTTGACATGTCGTTCCAGATCCTGTGCATTTCTTCCGGAGAGATCTGGTGGACGGTGATGACCCGGCGGTACCTACACAAACTGTAGGCCATTTTCCAGTGGTTGAAGCCGCTATTCTGGAAAGGGTGTATGCCTAGCTTTCGAAGACACAGTCCCACGTACACATCTTCAAGGTGAAGCAGCCTGGTATGAAGGGAGGTCTTGTAAATGAGTTCAGCCACATCAGCAGAAAAGATATAGCCAGTTCCTGAACAGAACGGCGGGTAGTTGCTGTCAGGGTACAAATCCCGAGGCATGTACCACTTACTGCGGACATCCCGGATCGGCCCACCATTGATGACGTAACCAGTAAAATACCTTCTTCTTGGCTTGGTGGAGGGTTTCAGGAGTTTATAAATAAGGTTGTCCATGTTCACAAAAATGTCACTGTCTGTCTTCATGACATACTTGGCCTTTGAACAGAAAGTGGCGACCCATTTCATCCCCATTAAGGTTTTGAGGGTGAGGTTGTGGTAAGAGTCAATGAAGTCCTCCACGATGATGTCATGGAAGATCTGACTCTCTTGCTCCACCATCTGGTTCAGAACAGGATCAGCATTTTTGCCCAGGAGGAAAAGAGTGGCTATCTTGATCCCTTTGAAGTTGTTCTCATCCCCCCACGTCTCCCGGATGGCCTGGCGGGCATCGAATTCCTTGTGTGTGGTGCTAATGAGGATCACAAGGAAAGGAATGTTTTTCTCACATTTGTTGGGCTCATTTATCAGAAACTCAAAAGAGTGGGGGTTTATAGGTCGAGTTCTTATGTTGCCAAAGGTGAAGTTTTTCCTGGCAACCGTTAGGTGACTGAATGGCTTTGAGCCAGTGTAGGAAGAAGTAGGTCGCGTGATGCTCAAGTACCAAAGAGCACTGGCCCAGCACACAACGGTCAAAACATAGAGGCAGGAGACCTTTGAAGCCATGGTCTTGAGAACAGGTCTAGGGCAAAGGCTGAAGAACACGTCTTTCGGGTACGAGTTTCACGTCCTTTTGCAAAGGCAGCATATTATTCAGCAAGCAAGGAATTCTGCAGGAGAGGAGTCGGTTGCTAGGTGTCCGTGCGCCTTAGCTGTGCTGTGGCATTGTAGCACTCAATTCTCTTTCCTCCCACCCTGATGGACACTCCATGCCTCAGAAATCGTCCTTGGAACTCTGCAAAATCAATAAAGCACAGTTGTATTCAGGTTTACTTAGCCATCTTCATATTCTTGAATAAATACAATAAAGGCGTAAGAATTATCAGTGATGACAAAAATAAACATGGTAGTTCATTTCCATAAGCCTTGAAAGACCGCTGACATAACCTCCTAGCTTCTCCTGTGGCATGAACAGAAATTGTTTATGCAGATTCATATTTAATACATGAATACATTGACCATGAGCATGGCGTGGCTAGGGAGTAGACCTAACATCAGTAACTTCCTGGAAGGAATTTCCTTCTTTAGAAGAGGATATCATTGCACTTAGACACTGTTGGGCTCCCAAAACTTTCAGAAAAGCTCACACGCCATTCATATCCCTTCTACTTGTCAAACTTTGAGCTTTTAATTGCTTGATTTTGATAAAGAAATCAACTCTTAACATTGCTTTGCTTTCTCCCACTGTGCATTTGGAAATGTCTTGATCACCACCCACAGATCTTTGCTAGTACTCTGCTTTCTTGGCTCAGGCAGGAAGAACTACTGCCTGTTCCTGATCTGGCACTGGGCACAGCTCTTACCACATAATTCTGTTTTCTCCAAGGCTTTGGAAAATGTTCTTACAACTTCTTATGGCTGCGTATAACATATCTCCCAAGACACTCATTTTCTGAAAGTTAGGACCTTGGCACGTGGCACTCTTTTGTGAGATGGTAAAATTTGAAAGATGGAGGAAGGAGGTTCCAAGAGTCATACATTTGAGCATACACTTGATCTCTGATCCCTTCCTCACTGCCTGCTTCCTTTATTCCATGAAGTGAACAGCTTCCATATCTCTATTTTTCCCACCACCATGCTCTTCCTTCTCACTGCTAGGTATCTTATTTAAACATTAGTGGGCCTGGAGGACACTGAGTGGGACCCCTCCCTCATAATGAACAGCCAAGAAAAAAAAGACTGGAATTTCATAACTCTAATGGCTGGTCAGAAGAATAGTACCTGAGTCTTATATATCACTATGGGAAGATACATGCCTTGCTAAACTGCCAGAGATATCATTAGTAGACAACTATTTAAATTTGATGGCAGGAATCTTAAATATTGTGTATGTGTATGATAAGCTAAGTCTGCGTAGGTCACCCAAAGGAAGTTCTTTACTTTCAACCATTATCACCTGGGACTCTGGCCATTTATGAATTTAAATGGAGTCTGGAGTCTCCTCTACACTATGCTCCATGTGTCTTGACTGAATACTTTCTGAAGGCCAAACTTCAGAAACCATAAGGCAAAATAAATCTTTCTTCTTTGTTTTCTCTGAAGTACTTTAGTAATAATTACATGAAAATAGCCAATACATGGAAACTACCAACTCATCATCCTGGTTATGTTGATTTCAGAGTTGTTCTAGTAGTACAGGATTTGCAGTTTTCAATGTCCCTATATATTTTCTTAAGAAAATTACACACTGGACTTTTCCATTCATTTCTCTTTTTAAAAACTGATATGTGGTTATACACATTGGATGAGTATAATGTGAAGGACAATTGAGTTTAAAGTCCACAAATTCAATGAATATGTGACAGAAGACTGCAGATGGAAGTTTCTGTCCCACCTGGTCCCATAGTAATTCAGTCCCAAATAAACACACATTGGTTTGTATTAATTATAAGCTGGTTGTCCTATTGCTCAGGTTTATTACTAATTAGCTCTTACAACTTAAAGTAACCCATAATTCTTATCTATGTTTAGCCATGTGACTTGGTACCTTTTCTCAATAAGGTAGTCTCATCTTGCTTCCTCTGTGTCCGGCTTATGACTGTGTCTCTGCCTTTCTTCTTCGCAGAATTCTCCTATTCTGGTCACCCCACCTTTATTTCCCGATTTGCTACTGGCCAAACAGCGTTTTATTAAGCCAATATGAGTGACATATTTTACAATGTACAAGAGTACTATCCTGTGACATTTTCCATTTTTCTTTTCAAAACAAGAACTCTGAATGTAATCTCCTTTGTTTAGCTTTTTCCCTAACCATTATCCTTAACAAATTGTAGCCAATACGCTAAACAAAGACAAATTGAAGTTTCAAATATTTCAAAAAGTTTCAAAGTGTACAAATAAATTTGTTCTTTAAAACACTAATCATTTCTAAAATTGTTATGGTTTTCTAGAGCTTATAAATATTATACTATTCAAAAATATGTGTCAGAATACAAAGTACATTCATAAAAGATTTCTTTTTCTTTCAGTTTATTTATATGGTGGATTACTTGAACTGATTTCCATATATTGACCAATCCCTACTTCTCTGGGATGAAGCCTACCTTGGTCATGTGGATGATCTTTTTGATGAGTTCTTGGATTCTGTTTGCAAGTATTTTATTGAGCATTTTTGCATCTATATTCAAAAGGAAATTGGTCTGTATTTCTCTTTCTTTGTTGTATCTTTGTGTAGTTCTGGTATCAGGATGATTGTGGCCTTCCAAAATAAATTGAGCTATATTTCTTCTGTTTCTATTTTGTGGAATAATTTGAGGAGTATTTGCATTAGGTTTTTTTTTTGGAAAATGTTGCAGAATTCTGTGCTGAAACTGTCTGGTCATCTCATTAGATACTAGAAAAAAAAGCCTGTAATAAAATACAATACTACTGCATTATAGAAGTCTTGAAGAAAGTATGGATACAAGAAACATATTTCAACATGATAAAGGTAATTTTCAGCAAGTGTATTTTCTATAGCCAACATCAAATTAAATGAAGAGAAACCCAAACAATCCCATTAAAATCAGAAACAAGACAAGACTGTCCACTCTCTCCATATCTATTTAGTATAGTACTTGAAGTTCTAGCTAGAGCAATTAGACAACTAAGTAGAATAAAGGGATACAAGCTGGAAAGGAAGGAATCAAATTACTGCTATTCCCAGGTGATATGATAGCATACATAAGCAACCCGAAAATTTCTACCAGGGAGCGTTTGTAGCTGATACGCAACTTTAGGGAAGTAGCTGGATACAAGATTAACTAAAAAAAAAATAGTAGCCCTCTTATAGACAAATGACAAAGAGACTCAGAAAGTAATAATTGGAACAATATCATTCACAATAGCCACAAATGCTACAAAATTTCTTGGGGGTAAATCTAACTAAGCAAACAAAAGACTTGTATGATAGTAACTTTAAGGTCATTGAAGAAAAAAATTTAAAAAGACATCAGAAGAAGGAAAGATCACCCATACTTATGGATTGGTAGGATCAGCATAGTAAAACAGCCACCCTACCAAAAGCAATCTACAAATTCAGCACAGTCTCCATCAAAATTCCAACCCAATTCTCTACAGACCTTGAAAAGAAAATACTCAATTTCATATGGAAAAACAAAAAGCCCAAGATAGCTAAAATAATTCTGAACAATAAAAGATCTGACAGAGGGATCACTAACCCTGATTTTAAGATGTATCACAGAGTTAAAATAACAAAACCTGGATGGTATTGGCACAAAAACAAACACCTTGATCAATGGAATCAAATTGACTCCACACACCTACAGACATCTGAATTTTGATAAGAAGGCAGAAATCAAAAAAGCATCATCAAAAAATGTTGCTGGTTTAATTGGATGTCTGAACATAGAAAAAGGTACATAGATTCATATCTCTCACCCTGCACAAACCTCTAGCACAAGGGAATCAAAGACCTCAGCATAAAACCAAATACACTGAACCTGAGAAAAGAGAATGAGGGAAAGTAACTTGAATGCATTGGCACAGGAGAAAACTTCCTAAACAGAACACAAATAGCACAGGCATTAAATCGACAACTTATGTGTGGGATCTCATGAAGCGAAAAGCTTTTGTAAGGCAAAGGACAATGTCAATTGGACAAAGGGGCTGCCTACAGAATGGGAAAAGATTTTTGTTGTGTTGGTTGTTTTGAAGAAAGAGTTTTTCTCTCAGCTCTAGCTGTCCTGGAACTTGCTTCACAGACCACGCTGGCCTCAAATTCAAAGATAGCTGTCTGCAACTACCTCCCAAGTCCTTGGATTTGAAAAGATTTTTAACAACTCCACAAAAAGATGGAGGGCTAATATCCAAAAATATATAAAGACCATAAGAAAATAGCTATGAAAAAAACTAATAATCCAATTAAAAATGAGGTACAGATCTAAACAGAATTCTCAACAGAAGAATCTAAAATGGCTGAAATGTTCAACATCTTTAGCCATGAGGGAAATGCAAATCAAAATGACTTTGAGATTCCATCTTACATCTGTTCAAATAACTAAGCTCAAAAACAAAGTGGCAGTTCATGTTGGTGAGAATGTAGAGCAGGGGAACATCCTCCATTACTGGTGAGAGTGTAAACTTATCCAGTCACTATGGAAATCAATATGGTGGTTCCTCAGAAAACTGGGAATTAATCTACCTCAAGACCCAGCTACACCACTCTTGGGCACATACCCAAAGGATGCTCCATCTTAGCATGAAGACACTTGTTCAACTATGTTCATGGAAGCTTTATTCGTAATAGACAGAAACTGGAACCAACCTAGATGTCCCTCAACAGAAAAATGAATAAAGAAGACATGGCACATTTAACCAATGGAATCTTACTGAGCCTTAAAAAAATGACATCATAAAATTTGCAGGCAAATGGATGGTATAGAAAAAAATCATTCTGAATGAGGTAACATAGACCTAGAAAGACAAACATGGTATGTACTCCTTTCTAAGTGGATATTAGCTGTTAAGTAATGGTAATCATGCTACAATCCACAGACCCAGAAAGGTTGAGTCAACAAGGAGGGATCTAAGGGAGATAAATGGCTCTCTTTGGGAACAGGAGTGCGAATAGATTTTCCCAGAGAATTGGTTGCGGTGGAAATGAGAACAGAAGGGATTGGGTGTGTGTGAAGGAATGGATGGAGAGAATATGTGAAAGACTACTGAAACTGAAGGACATTGGGGAGTCGATGTGAGAACCTAGTGCAGTAGAAAAATCCCAGGAATCTATTAGGATGACTCTAACAAGGACTCTTAGGAATGGAGGATTCAGAGCCTGAACCAGCCATCCTTTGTAACCTGTGGTGGGACTAGGACACCTACTTAGCTACAAAACCCGTGACCTACAGTCTATCCCACCTGCAAGATGTGCTGAGACAATGTAGGCTCAGAACCCATGGGAGTGGCTGACCAATTGACTGGTTTAATTTGAGGCCTGCATCATGAAAGGAAACTCATTCCTGACACTGCTTGGATGACAAGGAACCAGAGGCTGGATAGCTCAGAGACCTATGATAGAAAAAATATTNTATATATATATTTGGTTTTCGAGACAGCGTTTCTCTGCATAGCCCCAGCTGTCCTAGAACTTGCTCTGTATACCAGGTTGGCCTTGAACTCAAAGAGATACTCTGCCTCCCAAGTTCTGGGATTAAAGGCATATGCCACCTTATATACTCATAGATAGGTACCTAGCCCAACTGCCATCAGAGAAGCTTCCTCCAGCAGCTGATGGGAGCAGATGCAGAGATCCGCAGCCAGACATTAGGTGGAGAGAGAGCCCACATTGGAAATCCCCATTGGGTTCCTCCCATTTGGGGCTCAAGGAACCCCACAGAAGAGGGGAAGGAAGAAATGTAGATGCCAGAGAAGTAGAGACTACCAGAAGAACATGGCCCACAATATCAATTAAGTGGGGATCAAAGGGGATCATAAGGACTGAAGCAGCAATCAAGAAGCCTGCATGGGTCTGAGTTAGGTCCTTTGCATATATGGTTGGATTTTTTGTGGGACTACTAACAGTGGGAGTGGGGTTTGTGTGATCCTTTTGTCTGTTCTTGGGACTTTTTTTTCCCCTCCTACTGGGTTGCCTTGCCCAACCTTGATATGAGGATTTGTGCCTAGCCTTATTGTATCTTGTTATGCTATATTCAGTGGATATCCCTTCCAGGCCTGCTCTTTTCTGAAGGGAAATGGAGGAATAGATCTGGGAGAGAGCAGAAGTGAGGGGGGCTGGGAGGAGGGGTTCTTTGGAGGAGTGGAAGGAAGTGTATTGAAAACAAAAACAAACAAACAAACAAACAAATAAATATTTCTTCCTTCCTAGTAACAGCAGAATTCAATAGCCCTAGAAGGCAGAATACTAATTTTATCAAAGTCTCCTTCAGAGACAACTACAAGCTTGGGCTGGTAAGTTTTTACCAACTTGACAGTAATTAAAGTCACCTGAGAAGACAAGAATGCAACGGAAGAATTACTCCCATCAGATTGGCCTGTTGGTATGCCTGTGCAGCGTTTTCTTAATTAGCAATGACTATGGGAGGATTCAGTGTGCTGCGGGTGGTTCCATCAGAGGAGGTGACTCTGGGGTGTATAATGTAAGAAGCGGAGCAAGCTCGTAAGTAGTTCCTCTGTGGTCTTGGCTTCATTTCCTGCCTTGGTTTCTCTTGGAAGTGGACTGTATTCTGTAAATCAAAATAAACCATGTCTTCTCAAAGTTGCTTTTGGTTATAGTGTTTATCAGATCAACAGAATGCAAACTGGATGTGTGCTTAAATATACATGTTGAAAGAATTTAATTGGGATTGTGGGTAGAAAAATCGTAATTCTAAGTTTGATACTATATTGAAACAAAAAGGCAAAGTATGCAACACCAGAGATAAAACCCATACTCTTGTCTAAACTTAGAGCTAACTGAGAGATCAGCAATAATTCATCTGGCTATGGTTCTAACTGAATAATATAGAGTGGTTTTAAGTCACATGACTTTGGGTAGAGGTAGGCATCCATTCAGCTAGTAGCAAGAGCTCTGTAACAGAAAATCCAGTATTCCTGACCTCCTGGAGAACATTTCTGCTTTCAGGCGCACTAAAGCTGATAACAAGAAGGTCACGATGAATGGCTTCAAGCATATACAGAAGTTTTGATACTTTAGAGCAACTGGTCTTCAACTGTTGGGTCTTTACCCCTTCGGCATTACATATCAGACATTCTGCACATCAAATGTTTACATTACAATTCATAATAGTAGAAAATTTGCAGTTACAAAGTAGCAATAAAAATAATTTTATGGTTGGAGGTCACCACATCATGAGGGACTGTATTAAAGTGTTGCAGAATTAGGAAGGTTGAGAACCATTGCTTTAGATGCAAGAAAAGGAATTGAGAAAAACTAATAGTGGAGAATGTAGACTGGAGCTTTTCAATTTTGCATATATAAATACTGATCCCATTTAAATTACAAATTCTGGTGAATGAGTCTCAAGATGCTATTGGAAGCCAGACTTTTCTTTACCATGATCTCACTTTGTGTTTCCCACTCTTAAAAGCCTAACTGCATCATCCTTCTATCCCTATTCCTTGAATACTTCCCAAATAAATTGTGAGCCCACTGTTACTAAGATGTCAAGGAACTCTGAAACAGTCTGATGTGAAGCTGGTCATCTTCAGGGGAAATTAATCAAACAAGGAATGGAGGATTTCTTTAGTTGTCTGATATTCTTTTCTACGGTTCCTTTCCTGTCCCTACAGAGTCAAATTACTATCCCCCATTTCACAGCTGTCTTCATTCACAATTTGTTCATTCATTTGTGAATTCACTAACCATGAATCTACCAATTAATCAAATACTCCTAACGCCTTTTAGCTACAATGTATTGGGAAAAGAAAACTTGGCCTCAAATTGCTGTTTTGGGAAGTCTTGGGCTAAGAGACTCGATTTCAAGCAAACAATTAAAATAATTATCAACATGGGGCTTTTGGAGTACATAGGAGTGGGGTGGAGAAAAGAACATTTGAGAAAAAGGCATAGCATAGTAGATCAGGCACAGAAAACTCCAGAGGCCATTATTCACACAGGCCACTGAATGGGCCCCATTCTTTATCCATTCTAGAGTCAAGCAGTCATGGAATAATGAATGGAGTCTGTGAATCAGATACAACAAACTAAGTGAAGCTTCAAACACAACCAAGAATTATCTCAATAGTGGTTGCACAGACAAAAGAAAGAGCACATTCAAAGAACGTGATGTGCACAGGAGACTGGAAATGGTTGAGTAAAGACAGAGGACCAGTTGGTGACGAGTGTAGGGAGAGGTGGGCCATGGAGAAATGAAGTGGTCCTGTAGCGAGCATCATCCATAAAGTATTCTGAGCTGAGACGCCATTTTCTTATCTGTGTATTCTCATAACATGATGGAAGATTTGACCTCCAAATTCTGTCCATTGATTTCAATAGCAATCCATTCTTTTATATTAAGGATTTCTTTATTTCACAGTCCTAGCTCCTAAGGGAGTGAGAATTAGTTTCACTAAGTCTTTCAGTCAGATTTTTGTCTGGACAAAAGGATTGGGTAAACACAGGTAGATGAGAGTTTAGAAATCCAAGAGCGATAAATGAGCATGTGATGAAAGCTTTTATGTGTACTTATAAATAAACACTTTCCACAGGGAAAAATAAACACTCTTCTCGAGACAGCTAATGCACATGATAAATCTCATCATTATTATTGTTAATTTTTGCTTCAGTGGTTCCAAATTTATTATTTTGAGCTTTGAGAGACAAGGACTTGTTATACAGCCCAGGCTGGCCTTAAGCTAGTGACCTTCTTCCTCTGCCTTCTGAGTGCTGACACCACAGAAATGCACCACCACATATGGCCCAGTATCTCTCATTTAAAAATGCATATCTCAATGGGCTGGAGAAATGGCTCAGCAATTAAGACCACTGACTCCTCTTCCAGAGGACTCAGCTGTCTTAAATGCTGAGCCATTTCTAGTCCTCCTCCAGAGACTCAGTCCGATTCCCAGGGTCCACATGGGATTTCATAATCATCTGTAACTCTAGGTCCTAAGGATGTGATTCCCTCTTCGGACCTCTGCAGTCACCAGACATGTAACTGATGCATAGATATACATACAGACAAAACACACGTGCACATATAAAATAAATAAAAAATTAAAATGAACTGCATAGGCCAGATGTCCTGTAATGTGCTCTATTCTACAGCATTCTATTTTGCTTCATATAGCACTGTTCCTTACAGTATTTCAAGAAAGGCTGTCTTCCTCCACTTTACAGGCAAGAGAAGGGAAACTCAGATATGGTAAACAGCTTGTTCAAGATCATAGCCGGTAAGTAACCAGATAAGTGGCCACTCTCCAGCTTCCTACGGCCCATTGGGATGAGAGGCACTGTGGATGGAAAATTCATCCTAGTCTATGGTGCTACACTCTTTGTGGTCCAATGAAGTTAGCCAAGCTGGAATGTGAAGCACAACCAAGAATTATCTGGAAGGAGCTTGGGCATCCTAGCAAAAGGCATAGCATGAGAGAAAACATGTAAACTCCAGGACACTGCATACATCCTGGTGCGGGATCCACTGCACTGAATCAATGCTGCCGGGAGTTCCGGTTAGTGGGACAGGCTCATTGCAAAGACACACTACCACTTAAAGAAGGTGGTGGGGCCGAGGAGAAACCATTATTTCAAGGAGTTGGAAACATTTTGCAGTGCATTTCGTTGAAGTCTAGAAGTCCATGTACATATTGAGTCAATCACTGTTTCTACTGAACTTCTTTTTCATCAGACGTGAGAACAAATACAAGCACATTATCATACCTCCATCAATACTAAATGCCTTTACTCAGTTCGGCACATAACCCGGAGAGAACAAAATGTGAAAGGGAGCCAGTATCGAACCTGAAGAATGGCCAGCAATAATGTGTACCTATATCTAGGGGATAAACAAAACAGATTTCTTGCATGGCCACACAAAGATATGCCTCTGGGTCAGGAAGTGGTGAGGGAGTCCTGGGACTGAAGATGAGCCACATCATCCCTAGAGCTCCACAGACTAACCTCGTGGATGCCGGATGACGTGGGTGGCAATGGGCCAGGCATGTTCTCATTTTCCTTGCATAATGATACATTGTAGCTCAGATTCTCTTCTTCTCATGTGGCCTTGCATATAAAATCAAAGCAAAAATAACACCCCATCTACTTCTGTATGTGTCAGAGGTCTTCACAAGCATTACTAGATTGTTTGTTTCTGAGGGAAGGGTTTTGCTAAAATTCAGCAGACAGGAAGATTTTGACAGCTTCAAAGTTCTTGGCTTGGGACCCTGAGCATGAAGATCGGTTGGTTCTTTTAAGTAGATAAGAATTTGTCTCAGTGTTTTGGTTTGTCCTTCTGGGTTTGTGAAAAGAACACAGAGATGTTTGTGAACCTCTTTTCTTCCTCAAAGACTCAAAGCCTGAGACCCATTAAAAAGTCAAAAGGAAAAACAAAGCCAGCTCGGAAGCCAGGGAAGGTGCTGACTTCCAAGAGCACAGCTTTCTGGCCAGCTGGGTAAGTTTTTTTTTTTCAGAATCCTGTTTAATGGGCGAGTTAATATATCACTGAAATAGAAAGTTGTGCATGTAACATTTATCACACCTTTTAGCAGTTTTGCCACAACTTCAAGACACTGAAGAGACATTAACTTGTCATCCGTTAAATACAAATTCCTCCAATAGGAACATTCAGCTAGAACATTTGAAAGATGTTCCCTCCAGAGGCCTCACTGTACTGCAGATTAGCTCATTCACAGAGCTCTCCAGTAAACCCCCTCTTCACCTTTCAGGAAGTTAATGGGGCAGAATTTTCAATTTAAGGAGCACACGTTTCTTTTAGAAATGGCATGGTGGATTGTCTGTTAGTTTGAATAATTTAATTTTTAAAATCCCTAAACTTGCTAGAAAGTACTCTTTTCTTTGGCCAAAGGCTAAGCCCAAAGGAAGTGGTCAGTGTCATTATTGAACTCTGAACACATGACTGTCCATGTCCAATGTGGGACAGGCAGGGTGATAACGTACTTTTCTGTTCACCTTGGCTGGGCTAAAGGATTTCCAGAGAGCTCCTGTATATCCTTTCAGGTGTTGAAAGCATGAGGCATGTTAGACA
Source organism: Bramus lutescens (assembly GCA_001685075.1). Classification (NCBI taxonomy): domain Eukaryota; kingdom Metazoa; phylum Chordata; class Mammalia; order Rodentia; family Cricetidae; genus Bramus; species Bramus lutescens. Next base: position 428,735 of record LOEQ01001326.1, read on the forward strand.
ATGAAAATAGTCTCTCACCAAGGAAGTTAGGTGCCAGGTAATCTGTTAAGAGTCTGAAAGGTAAGACCCTCTTAGCTCTTTCCCATTGACCCTGTCAGTCCTCCCTGCTAGCTCATTTAGATTCCTTTGTGACAGCTACCACTCTGCAGAAGCACCTTCTACCAGTGACCTCCAGCCACAGCCACCACACTGGCCTGGGATGTAGGCAGGTGATCTTTTGCTATCCTGCCAGATCTCCATTTCATTTCTTTCCTTCCTTCCTT
>LOEQ01001326.1:434305-456062 GCA_001685075.1 Bramus lutescens
GGCTTGTGGACGTCAGCCTGATTTCTGTTTCCATCCACATGTGCTGTGGTCCTGTACACATTATCTTTGTGCACCATAGTTCCCTCTACAAGGACATAGTCATATTGGATTAGGGCCACAATAATGACCTTATATCATCTGAACCACAGCCACGAAGACTGTTCCAAATAAAATTACATCCTGAGGTGTGGGGCTCTCAATGTGTCTTCATGGGGGCCCAGTATGGCGTATTTTCTACTTTCCTGGGGAGCAGCAAGAGGAGAGGTTTTGGCACACAGCTTCCCTCCTGCACATTTAATTTTCAGGATTTCAAAGGGTGAAACATTCGCAATTAGCATTCAAGGAGGAAAGAAACTCAAGTATGAAAGGGAACTGAAAATTTGGTTTATATTTAGATTAAGGAAAGAAAGGTCAGCCGAGTATAGGACCACCTGACGACTGTGTCATTGTTGAAAGCAGTCCTTTGCTCCCACTAACCTTGGAGTCTTCAAAGATCTCACATTTGCTGAAGAAGGTAAGTTAGGATTGTGGCTCATTTTGCAAGCCCACACTTCCAGAGACACTGGCTTGGCTTCTGCATAGCCACAACACGTCTTCACTCTCAACCCCAACCATTGGCTTCTCTGTTACTCAGAGTCAGTTTTAAATATGCACACAAGCGCATGCTATGGAAAGACTACTGAACACACGGACCCATACAAAGAGTTTTTGAAAATAGGAGGAAAATGAAGCATTTGAAAGAAGGAAAACTCACTAAAAGCTAGGCAAGTCGGGAAAAGAAACAAACAAACAAACAAATAAGGAAGGAAGGAAGAGAGGGACTCGGAAGGACTAACTAGTTGTGGAATGTTCTTGAAATGGGTGAGGGGCTGGTTGTGTGTCCTGCATCATGATATAGACTAGGGCAAAAGGGCTTCTCTGAGAAAACAAAGGTGTATGAATGAAATCAAAGCCTCTTCATTCTGTGTGGAAATACGACTCAGTCTGCAACAAAACTGCGGGACAAATGAGCCCCACAGGGTGGAGCTTCTAGCAGGCTGAGTTGATCTGCCATATGGTTATATTCATGCCTGGCTCCCTCCCTTCCTCTCCCGTTTGTAATTATGCCGTAAATAAGCTCAGGAGAGGAAGAAATAAAACACTGCTAACACTAGATAACAGTCCTTGAAGGAAGAATTTCATAAGCATTATACTATCCAACCTGCTGACTGATTATCTCCCCAAGTCACAGCGCGCTGGCGTCTCTTAGCTGTTCTTTTAGCCAGTCTCTGTGTTATGGAAGAAACCAAGCTCTCACAGGAGACAATGCCTGGATGCTGGCAGAAGTAAAAGTTCCCACTCCTGTGCTGCTGACAGCCAAAGAGCTCATTTGTTCCCTTTAAATTTTTAATTATGAGTCTTTTCAGAGATGCCCCAGGGTTGAATTTACCTAGTTGATCACATATAATAAGGAAATAGCCTGAAGCAAAAAGTATTATTCATTAGGGATTGGCAATTGAAATCATTTTCCTCCCCAGATTGGGGGGAAAAAAGATTTGGGCCTTTCTCCTTTTCAGGTTAATACTCTTTGACATTTATGGCAAAGGTCTTTATAAATCCTTGCCTTTAGAAGAACGGGGCCAACCTGGGGGAGGAGTGGCCTGGGGGAGGAGGTCTTTGCTTGAGCTCAGGGCTTTTGCAATCTGAAAGTCATTTTCTATTTCGCAGCAGCGGCTGAGAATATGCACTTCAAATTAGAGAGGAAGATACCGCTTTCTCAAAATCAACGTACTGCCTTCGTTCTAGAATTTGGAGAAGTGGTACCCCCACCCACCACCGCACCCAGTGTTCCCAGGGAAAAATGAAAATGAAAGCATCTCATTATGTTAAATAAATGCTCGGCGTCCTTTACAGTCATCACTACCTTAGAGAAGACATGCTTTTAGAAACAGGCAAGGCAGGTATCTATTTTGTCAGGGGCACACAGAAGCTCGGCCACTGATGGGCCTGTGTGTGATTTCTCTGCTTAAAAGAGACCGCCACTAGTTTTTTGTCACCACAACTGTGGTATAAACAGCAGCGGTGACATCTTAATAATTGGTGAACTGTACAATAACCCAAATCGTCCTCATTTGCTTCGATACAGGGGAGGAACTGAAGCCAATATAAATGGATGTGTTTATAAACCAGAAAAATGTCAGTGTGCCTACTATATGGAAAACGCATAATGTCTAGGGAGATTTTTTTTTTAGATCACCACAGAAGGGTGGTATTATTTCGAGTCCCATTTCAAAACTAATGGGATCAGTCCTATATAGTAACTGATAGCATCCAGAAGAGAATTGTGAGCTTTAATTTTCTCATTTGTTTCCTAATTGAAATCTTTCTTTATGAAACAATTTATTAGAAACCATAATAGCTTGAAATAATTTTATGCAGCTGCTGTCGGTGGAAATGACTCCGTAGGAATTTAATCTTACAGTAGTGAAAGACCTAGATTTAGCTTCTAGAATTTTGATCATCAGTTTGGAAGTCTGCAAGTCTATGCCTCTATTGTTTTTCTCTGTCACATAAGAATAATACTACACAGCTGTGCTTTGTGTGATCACTCTAAGGTTTAAACGAGACAAGTTATTGGAAAATCTCATATCAGCTGATTTTTGCTCCAGGAACACAATGCATTATCATCATTGATGCAAACATGGCAAAGGAGAGAAACACTTGGCTTATAAAATGTCTGTGGTTGCGGAGAAGCCTTGGCGAATGGGGTAGTTGTTGCACCAGCATGGGGACCCGAGGTCAGATTCCCAGTGCCTACAGAAATGCTGAATAATGCAACCTATGTCAGTAACCCCAGCACTAGAGGAGAGGAAGGCAAAGAGGCAGATCCTGAGAGCTAGACAGGCAGGCAGTTTGGCCAACCCTGGAGCTCCAGGTTCAGTGAGAGACTCTGTTTTTAAAAAATAAGGTGGACGTTATGGGAAAGATACTCAGTGTCACCTTTGGCTTTTACCTGCTCCATGACAAAGGTACACACACACACACACACACACACACACACAAATTCACATTGGTGTCTCATGAAGAATTATCAGCCAATGTATCTTGAATAATTGGTACAAAAATAGCTTTCTTACTTGGCTGTTGCTCAAAAGTTAAAAAATAAATAAAACTTGGCCCCACTAATTGACTCTTCATAAGAGTCATTTCAAATTTATTTTACAATATTTCTATAAAAATATCATGCAATTATGTAATTAAGGGGGCATATTAGCTAACAGAAATGTCATCATGACTACTCTTTATCAGTATTGTGTGACAAAATTTTGGAGTTTTTCATATATAATTTTAGAATACAAAAAGTCCACAAATTCAGCCCTCTAAATAGTATACATGTAATTATAATAAATGTTATAAATATACTAAAATATCCTGAAGTAGCTATACCATGATTATTTTCAGATTTAAGAGAGTTGATATAAAATGTAACTTCGGACTTTCTCTTCCTAGCTTGCTGAGGCTGTGATGGAGCCTGTCTTTGAGGCAACACTACAAGGTGTATCATCATCTGACCAAGGCCCCAGAAGACCTAACAACTCTGGGTACAGGGAACAGTATGAATACCACCTTCTACATAAATGTCCATGTCTATATACTTCTCTCCCTTAATTTTTTTGTTTATGACTTTCTTTCTACAAAACATTTGTATTCCATCTATCCTTAGAGACAAAAAAAAAATTTCTTTCTGGTGTGGGAAGTCAGCACTGCTACGTTTAAGCCACTCTTCCCTGAGTTTTAGGCTGTTTCCCCTCTAGTTCAATGAGTAGAGATTGCAGTTTTAAACTCTCTTGGTCTTTTTCTTTTTAATTTATATTTATTTGTCTCATCTCACTTCTCTCTCCATATTCTATTATTGTCGATTACCTTTCCCCTTATACCTGGGCTTTAGACTGTTCTGGGTATGATGCTTCCTAGTCAGAAAGACCTGGAGCTATCTAGTCTCCTGGATCAAGTGCAGAGCCAACAGTTCACAGACATTAAGACTGCAGAGGCAGGTCTGGCATCATATCTCCCTAGAATTTCTTCCCCTCAAAATACCTCTTGTTTTAAAAGTATCATTAGTTCTCACTGGTCCGAAATCCTGCCACTTGCATTTGCTTTGAAAAGCCCTTAAAGAAGCAACGTCCTCACATATGAAGTTTTTATTGTCTTTATGTCCATGGGCTCCTTCACTTAGAACAGTGACTGCAAGGCCACCATCTGCTTGTGGCTTGGCATCACCTCCCATGAGGGTCACCCTTCCTTCCCTGGTTCTTAACCAGGCCCCCAAATGAATGTTCTCTCCTGCTTTACCTCAATGCCTAACCTCTGTGGCACTTGCAGGGTGTGTGTGACATTCCCAGAACTGACCTCCCTGCTGCTAGGAGCTGTTCACAGATTGCCCCAACTGTTTCCTTCCTTTTCTTCCAATTCCCCAGGCCAGGACTCTGCCCCGTCCCAGTATCATCAGCAGAAGGCACCTACTTCCTCACAATCAAGGCTCTGAGGCCACCTTCCCAGGCCTGAGCATGGAAACCTGGCGCAGAGATTGGTACATGGCATGCCCTTTCTCATCCTTAGCTGCGCTCTCCTCTGCAGGACACAAAGGTAAACTTGGGTTGAAAGGAGGCGGTTTTCTTCCATTTTCTTTTTGCCTTGCTATAGCAAGAGACAAATTTCACAGCACAAGGGTTTAAATCCAGTTTCTTGGACTGGTGAGAGCATATCATAGACAAGATAACAAGAAGATGGTGCAGGTTTTGCTTCTGACAACATCAGGTTAAAATATGACTCTGTGCTACCCCTGCGCTTACACAGACACAAGTTTCACTTTTCTTTACGTTTGCAATGGCAGGCTGTTTCTGGAACTCGTTGAATGTTGTAAAAAGGCTCATTTAAAGCACATTTTTCTTGGCCCATTAGAGATGAATTTCTGTGAAATTTTGAAGCTATTTTTTTATTTAAAGACTTCATTTTAATAGTTATTTTTTTCAACATGGACTGGACAGATGGTACAAGTGATTTTTCTAAGAATTTTAAGTTATTTGCTTTCTATTTCTTAGCACGTAATTTGAAAGTCCATCAGATAGTTTGAAGGTCTTGCAGAAGGAGAAATTAGAGGAGGTCTCAAGTACAATTTGAATCAGGTCAGCTGTAAAGGAACTAGGTCATTTCTTTCATTTTAAACATGGAGAACCATACAGATATAAGTTCATCAGAAACTACAGAGAAAAATATCTCACTTTCTGTTCTTTCCCCTGAGCTTTCAGGCAGAAGGATCACCATGTTCATGGCTGAGTAGAATTATACAGCAAATAATGTCTAAGATTTAGTAAATCAACTTTACAACACTTAGACATTTATTAAGTTAAATGATGTTTAATTAATACCTACCAGTTTCCTAGCATTGTACAAAATCATTTTCAAACAGCATATATAATCTTGTGAGAGTGTGGCAGGGTAGCTCATGCCTGTAATTTTGTTCCTGTGGCATTCCTGCACTGATGTGACAACCAACTTCCTCACCTTTCCAACACAGGCTGAAGAACAGTATTCTCCAGGAGTCATGCAGGCCTTTAGCAACAGGCGAGGACTACTCAGACATCCAGCCTCATGGATGGAGCAATTATTTATTATTTTCAATTGTAGAAGATTTGGTAGCACAGCTGGTTCATCTCCCATTCTCATCCCCCTTTAGCCTTCCTTCCCGGAAATGGGCCACTGTAAAAGAAGCTAAAAATAACAACTTAACTTGCCAGGCTCCTTTACAACTAGGATAGAGACATCACCTGTCTCTGGGTAAAGCTCAAGCAGGAGTGGGCAACACTAGCAGCAGCTGCTTTATGACTGTTGGCTCTCCTAGAAAGCAGAAAGAGTGTCAAAGACACCCGACTCTCTTGAAGCCGTAGTGATAGTTTGCTAATGGTGGCAGCGATTAGATGTCTACTGAACTAGCTTGCAAAGAATCACCCAGTACTGAGAGTTACATTGCTCATAGCCATGCTGTGCTAATGGCTTATTTGCCAAAACCACATCACACCCTTGCACAGACAGGTTCATAGGTGGCAACATCTTTTAAGATATCTCTTCCTTCTTAGCCTTACAAAATGGGTTTTTTTGCTTGCACCTAAGAATCTTATATCACATGGAATTGTCTCTGTTTCTTTAATGTGAAATGAGATTAAGAGAATATAATTTTCAGGTTAATTGTGAGGTATATGGTTTACTGTAAAATGGCACATAGAGTTTAATTCTTATTTCGAGTTTCTTGTTGCTTAAGTTTATATTGTTGATCTCACATGAGAAAAGCCAGCATGAAACAGATAAATTCTTGCTATATTCGTATTGGACAATAGTACATAGCACTGCAATGTAAGGAAGAGCCCTTTAAATTGAGGATTTTACTTGAGAAGACTAATTGACAACTAATTGACAACATGTGTATCGTGTTAACCTTCGACCAGATGTCCCGTGGTCCTCAGGTGATCATGGCCTAGATGACAGCTGTCTTTCTTAGGGAACTCTCTCCTCAAAGTAAATTCATGGGAAGCTATGGAGTCTTCATTTAAAAATAGGCCAACATAAGTTTGCTACTTAAATTTCTGGGAATTCATTTGGTTCTTTTTGTGATATCTGATTTTAGTATCAAATCATATACACCAGCATGCGTGCTCCTATTGGTGGGTGAGGAAATGGACTGCCAACTTACTACTCTTTCTGCACTTTCTGCCCTTTAAATGAACCATGACACTTCTCTTTATATTTAGTCATTTAGCACATTAGACAGTCTTATGTTTCGTATATGTTTGTTTGTATATGCACGAGGGGATCGGAGGGAAATGTTGGGTGTTCCTCATTGCCTTGGAGATCATTTACTAAGCTACAGTAGCTGGCCAGTGAACCCAAGGGATTCACCCATCTCCAGTTCCCCAGAGTGCCTGTCTTTTTGTGTGGTGTCTAGGCATTAAACTCAGGCATGCATGGGCAGCAAACGAACTCTTCCTGACCAAGCCATCATCTCCCCAACTTCCATGATCCCACCTTTAAAATATGTTTACTTGCTAACTAAAAAAATCTAAACTACAAATTCTTTGCATTTAGCAAGTCAAAAAATTAAAAAAAAAAGAAGCCAAAAGATAACTTGATGGCCACCTATGTCGGATAAGTAAAAGATAATTGAGGTACAAACGTCATGGTGCTAAAATGACAAGCATTAATTCTCAATGACTCATGACTTAGATCACAAATGTAAGAAATGATAGGCAGAAACTTTCTAGGAAAAACTACCTATATTCACTAGCAAGATGAGAGCATTTACAAAGAAATAAAAGGGTTAAGTTACTCGATCTTTTTCAAATGTGGTGGGTTATTAGGTTCATAAAAGAATGTGGTTTGTGCTAAGAATATGAAGTTTATTGCTCATGCGTGCAATTGTTTGTTGACTCTCCTCTCTCCCTTTTTTTTTTTCATCCTCAATATGCCCTCATAACTTAACAATTGATTGTACTTCAGGCTGATTGTTTACTCTGTCATTTGGGAAGATGTCTCAATCAATAGGCTAATTTTCTCAATTGCTCTTAACTATGCCTCTTTGATAAGCTGTGACCTCTATAATGCCTAAGATTTTATCTTACTTCCTCCCCATTTTTATGATCCTCATAATTATATTTATCACTATACTTTGGCATAATAGTGTAGTGTGAGAAATATTGTAACTGATGAATAAGTAATTGAGTAAATGGCTTCTAGATAGCCCAAATAGTAAGCTGTCATCCAATAGTTGCATCAAGAAGAGTCCTTTGCTGAGATAGCAAAGGTAAAGAAACTGTATCTTAAAGAAAATATTTCAGTAATATTGAAAACTACCTGTGAGGCATTTTATTTTTTGTGTATATGTTATCTTTTCCATTTCAAGGGAAATTTGTGTCTCTGGATTAATTCTTGCTTTCTAGTGGAAAGCAGTAAACACAAACACACATACGTACAGAGAAACTCAGGACATATAATATAGAGCCTGAACTTTTCCTGAACCTTTTTTCAGCTTTTCACAGGTTGTCAACTGTCAGATTCTTGAATTATTCTATTCTAAATGTCTTTGTGAACTGAGTTTTATAAATTATCTGTCTTGCTATTGTGGTGGGTCACCTGAGATTCCATCCATCTTGTCCAGCTACAGCAGTAGCGGGTATAAATTGCATCTCTAAGGAGTGATAAAGAGATGCAAATGGTGCTTTCCACCTTGCCTTCCCACACCACAGCCCTGATTTGCAGTCACTGCTGGGCTGTGTTTTCTCTCAGGTCCCCTCACAAGGTGCTTTTCCCTCATGTCACATCCAAACTGCCCAGAAGGGTGTCTGCATTGAGAAGTTTGGAGATGATGGGATGAATCTTCATGGCCAAGATTGCCTCCTCGGAAAGACTCTTCAAAGCTATTGTTAAGCTGGTTAGACTACACTTGAACAATTTTTTTTATAGGACCATTTACTGCCAGATTCAAGAGGATAAATTGGATTTGGGGATAATAGGGATAAGGCGAAAATAGCCCTTTAAGACCTGGAAAATTTTCAAGGCATGACAACTGTGTGGCCCATGTCGATCCCAGAAAATGAATGGAAAAGTGCCCTTGCCTCTGCCTCTCTGGGGAGCCCTAGCACATGGCTCCTGGAACAAACATAAGATCGCAGAATCACTATTTATCTCTACTTGGTTAGGGGAGCTCAGCACAAAAGTGCCCAGTAGGATTAAAATATTCATGGGGGGTCTAAAAGAAAAAAAAATCAAGATCCTGATTGTTTTAGGTTGTGAGATGCTAATGGGTAGAAACTCTACTAGCTAGACAAAGTTCACCAGATTTCCTCACTTCAGGACAGTTCTGACCCTTTGACGCGGTCTGTTCCTTTGAAGATCTCAGACAGAGCTGAAACACAGCTACAGAATTTTGTTGTCACTAGAAACATTTTAGGGACATAGTTTGGGATGCCATGAGCAAGTGGGAAGTTAGGGTACCCCATGACTTCCCTCCTGCAACTGTAAATGATTGTCACACTATTATGTGGTTGTTTGTTTTTTGTTTTCTTACAAACAAAGTCTAGACTGGAGGCAGTCTCTTGAATTCTTTATGCAGTAACCATAATCCTATTAGCTATATTATCATTCTTGATTTTCTTACTTTCTCTTTCTGACAGTACATTTGAAAGCTCTATTGCTCTTGAGAAGGCTTTCAGTATCACAGATGCTACAAGCACAAGACAGAAAATAAACAGTAAAACAAAAAAAATCAACTGTAATCCTGTTGTGCAGATATAAGCACTGTTGACAAGAACATGGGGATATTTTTCTATTTGTGTTTTATGTTGCTTCCTTTATAAATGTGGAGTCGTGGTGTCTGTCCCCTTTCACCTGCTTTCTTCCCCCTCCATTTAACAAGCATCATCAACACTTGCATGCTGTTGCCTGCTCTCCTGCCATTTATTTTCGGTGACTGTTGTATTCCATCTGTGCAATCACTCCTCCACGGTTGGATTTGTAGTCTAATAGGCTTTCCACTCTTTCCAACTTTCCCCTATTAGTATTCTCAGAGACTGCAGTGGAGTGACTCTTTAGAACAGATGACAGTGTTCCTGCTGTCCTAGAAACTTCACATGGCTCAATTGTGGTGTCAAAGAACAAAGGCACTAATAATGATCTGCAGCCTGGAGTCCCTCAAATCATGCTCATAGTACTAGTGACAGACATGAATTCCCCACCTGGGTCATCAATCTGTGACTATGACTTAGTCCAGGGCCACACATACGTCATAAAAATGTTGAAAGCCATTGAAACCTACAAGGTAGGGCCAAGTGCACAGACCAGCATGATATTAACCCCTGTAGTGCTGGTACAGCATTTGTGGTCTTTACAGTGGTAGCATAAAATTATTTTTTTATTTGCTTTTTGTTTGAAGTCTTCTTTTGTGTGAAGGCTTCTATGTAATTATTTTAGAGCTTATTCTAGAGTGAGTGTTCATAACACCTATCATGTCTGCATCATCATGGGGAAGCTCTTTGGAGGCTGAAATCAGTGACCATGGGGGTCTATGATGAGCCAGCTCAATAATGAGTTGATCTCACTGCCAAGTTATGAGGATTCTTAGCTCTAGATTCATAACAAAAATTCCCAGGGAACCAGGGCCTGATGGAACGAACATGAAGAGCTGGATTTTCCTTTTTTGAGTGGAATTCTACTCCAGGCAAATTAAGTTGTGGGGACAAGACCTGAATTTCCTTCCATTTTCCTAATTGTGAAGCATCTTGAAATAAAATTTCATGTAAAGATAGATTGGTCTATAATATGTTGGCTATTTGTCAGGATCAAATATTTATGAAAATCTGCAGCTATAAATCTGCTTTACTCCTTGTGATTATAGATCATGTCAGTAACTTTGAAAAACATCTCGAGGTACTTATACCAGGAAGTATCACTGTGTAATGGTAAAGCTATAGATCGTGTGGTCCAATGGCCTACATACAAATTCTACTGGTTATTAGCAGTATCATTGATCTGCAGTAATTTATTCAGCTTTAAATTGGGATATGGCTGCCCACTTCAGATTCATGGAAATGAAATAAGTATCAAGCAGGTGTGTAGTACATAATATAATTTTGTAAGTCAGAATATTCATTTTAGCATTCAGGTAAAATGCTATTATATTTTAGTTTTAAAACTATTTAAATAAATACAATATAAAATATTTTAATATAATTTGTTAACCATTATGGATGCTGTGACTCATATTGTCCTGAAGATATGCAGGTGGTACCATCCTTGAAGGACACTAGAGATGACTTGAGAGTAATCATTTCTGATTCATTTCAATATAGTGTAGAAACAGTTATGAAAAGGTTACGAAGATGCATTGCATGGCATAGACAAATGCAGGGGACATTTATTGGGGATCACAGGGCATGCACAGTTAAACTAGACTTGTCAGGCAATGCCAGCAAACAGAAGATGGCGGCTGTCTCCCTCTAGGCTTCTAAAAACCAGGACCTAAAGAACTGGTAAGAACTCTCATGTTCTTATTTTATTTTGACCATTGTCTTCACCTTTCTTAGCAGAACATACCATAAAATAGGTCCATACCATCCTCCATATAAAGTAACTGGGAGATAACATCTTTATATAATGTAGCTAAAGGAATAAATTTTAATCCATTTGGTTCTTTTTTAGATATACTAACATTTAAGACAAATCACATTCCATTCAATTGCTTAAAGAACCCGGACAAAGCCCAGTTAACAGCTTCTGGTGTTCAACTAAGCAAAAGCAAGCCCAAAGTAAAGGTAATTATTATTATTTTAGATGAAATATAATAGGATACTGAATACTACTTAAATCTTCTAGTCTTCTTCTCCTTATTTCTTATGGTCAGACTTATTTTTTCGGTTTTGCATACCTTGCCAAGGATGCTCCAGCGAATGTAGCAATGCCACTGCGGTTAGGTTTGCTAGTTGGAGAATGTGAGAACATTCCAGAAGATCTCAATGTCTTTGGGAAACTTGCAAAACCGGAAGCTTAATCCCTCCATCATTCTCGTCCTAAAGACATTATCTAAAACTTTGGCCTTCGCACTGCTGTGTCATTCATTCTGACGAAGTGTCAGGCGCTGATGAGCTAGTGAGGTTGCTGTGTTTCCTGTTGGAAAGGTGGCTAAGTCTTGCCGCCCACCCACACTGTGTCACAGCAGTGGTCATGGAGGACTGTTCCTGAAAAGCTTTTTAAAGGTGAATTTCAAGAACTCTTAGAAGATGGGGAGCATCATGGAGGCATGTCTACCAAGTTGTTATTCTTGGGGAAAGTAGTGACAAGATGTTACCCAGAGGCAGGGTTTCTGAGCTTGTCTGAAAACGTCAGCCCTGTCCTTAGACACCATGTTGGCATGAATGGACTTGGACGTGCTCATGAGCACACTTAGTTGAGGACTTAATTACTGCACACAACAGGGAGAAACCATGTGCGAGCCCAGTAAAGAGCCTGGAGGGTCTAAGCGAGAGGACAAGGCTCTGGTCAATCCCAAGACTTGAGAGAAGGAAAGAAAGCCCCTTGAGTGTGAGGACAGACAAGTCTGTGCAAACTGATCTTTCTTCATCAGTGCCTCTATTGCCTATAAAGGGGGTGCTTTGTTGAGCCTTTGTCCTCTTGTGTAGACACTCCAGGCTCTTTACTGGGGAAGGAAAAAAAAATCTAGCCTCTATTTAGATGCCACCTTCTTTTGTAACTTCCTTTGTAACATATTAAGTGTATGTTAATTCAATGGGTGCAGGCATTTAAGTTTCTACACACACACACACACACACACACACACGCACGCACGCACGCACGCACGCACAGAGCCTTCAGAGCCTATATGAAGATCTTATGACCCACAGGAGCATCATTGCCTGGACTTGACTGCAGTTAGAAGGTTGGACATGAGAGCTAATGCACTTTACTTTGCTTCCCTTCAGTGATAATCCAGCCTATGACAATTATGTTTTATGTCCAGTCTTTCAGTGATGAATAGACCCAGGATTAAGCTTGATATGTTAAAAATGGACGCCATCCTTAAAACCAAAAATTTAGTGTTGGAAGCAGTATTAACGGATGATTGGGGGCAATCATTTACCTAAGGGATAAACAATAGTTTAGATGCGAATGGATCTTTGGGGTCTCAGAGAAAGAATCCTTATTTTTTCTCTGGGAACTAGTGCCAGGACCCAATCAAGCTTCTAACAGATGTCTCTTTCCTTATGTGGACTAGCTCTTTGCATAATTTCATATCCTGCAGGTTTTCAATTGGTTTGGATGGGTCCATGATATTTCACGGCACTTAGGTGGGAAGAGACAGGCAGCTTTAGTCTGTGTCTCCAGATTAAGACACATTTCTACGACAGGAGAAGAAGGAGCTTACTCCACACATACCCACTTTGCAATGAGCAAACCAGGTCAAGAGTACCTCAGGATAGCCACTTTTATCCATTTTGTGGTCACTGAAGCCTCTTGGGGAATCTTCTCGAGTCTCTCTCAGAAAGCGGGTTTTTCTGGGGTACTCATAGTCTGATTTGTATGGTCACTGGTGTCCCCACTTCTTTTCTCACTTCAGTGCCTAGCCTCTGGTCCCAACCTTAAACCCTCTTCACGAGGCCTTGCCACCTGCCTTTTAGCTTGTGAGCTTACAGGAAGCTATATTTCAAGGGACAAGAAGTCAGTGAGGGAAAGGGTCATACCTATTTTAATCTTTCACAGCGGACAGTGGGAGTAGATTAAAACTCCAGCAGGGAGAGTGCCTTAGGTGCCAACCTACCACTGCCACCCTTTGCGTCATTTGCGTAATGCATAATCAAAGGTGTTGACTCATTTCTGATGAACAGGCATGCTTAGTAAAGGAAGCTAGCGCAGTCACTGAAGAACCAATGGGTCTTGTCCACCTTTCTGCTCCAGTGGCCTCTCTTCTTGTCACGACTTAGCCAGCTGACCACTGCCTCTGGTTCTTCCCATGTTCCACCTATGCTGCTGATATCTGTGGCCACCACTTCCCTAAAGGAAACAACTTTTGTTCTTGGGATCCACTGGCTTATGATCTGTTCCTTTAAATTTAACCGCTACCCCATCTCAATGACACTTCACTGCCCTGGGAAGGCAACGGAGGATATATTTGTTACGAAAGTACTTAACTAATGGAGTACTACACAGCAATAAAAAATGACATCTTGAAATTTGCAGGCAAATGGATGGATCTAGAAAAAAATTATATTGACTGAGGTAACCCAGACCCAGAAAGACAAATATAATATGTACTTACTCCTAAGTGGCTTTTAGATATAAAGTAAAGAAAAACTAGCCTACAGTCCACAACCCCAGAGAATCTAGACAACAAAGAGGATCCTAAAAGAGACATACATGGATCTATATAGGAAGGAGAAAAAGATAAGTTCTCCTGAGTAAATTGGGAGCGTTGGAGTCACAAAGAGGATAGAAGGAAAGGGGAAGGAATGGAGGGGAACAGAGAAAAATGGATAACTCAAAAAAAACCCTTACTTTAAAAAAGTACTTTTAACTCTTAAAGTTAATCGTTTCTTATCAGCACAGCTGTGGGGTCAATGGTTTTCAACATTCTGTTGACTGTAGATGAATGTTCCTTATAGAACTTGAGCTTAGAAACTGGACACATATCTGTTTGAATGGGTGGGCAAATGAATCCTCTCATTTTTGTGAAACTTGGCGTTGTTTGCATTTTTAAAGAGATGGTGGTCAAAAGCAAACTCCTGCAATCTTTGTTGCATTTTCTCTACTTTGTCCTCATTCACTGTTAGCAATAGTGTCATCTGGTATGTACTCTAGGGGACTGAAGCTAGGGCTTTCTATGCCTCGTCGGCCATTTCTTTATACAGTAACAACTAATTATTACCGTTCTTCTTCCTACTGCTTAACGACTTAGTGATGTGTCCCCCTAATCTCCCTTTGAGAAATGATGAAAGTGGAAGCTGGCATATGTAGTGACTTCTAATCCCATGTGGTGGAGGTGCACGAGATTACGTAAACATCAGAGTGATTGAACCAGAAGTTTTATTGGCTCCCTGCTGGCCACTTAGGGAACTTGGAATTTCATTTTGGATTAGCTTGGCTACAATTCCAGGCTTCAATGCATACTACTGACTTATTTATTTACATAGTATCCTATTTTCATAGTTTGGGTAGTATGTGCTACACATCCAATATAATAGGAGACTAATAAATAGGTGATTTGACATTTAAAGGTGATTTTGGAAGAAATGCCACCATTTTGTCTTGTAATTATTTAGCAGAGGATTGGTTTTGATTTTTACCACCTTAAGTCAATATAGATAAAAATGTCTGTTCTATATGATCTCATATGATGTGTGTGTGTGTGTGTGTGTGTGTTGAAACCAAAGACTTGCACATGATAGGTGTGTGCTTTCCTACTAAGATACTCCCCCAGCCTAGATACTTTCTTAAGCCATGAGTTCCCCTGCTCTCTAGATGTGGTGTGGTTTTCTGAGACCCCAATAGTTGTCACGAACATGGGCTGTGTCTGAAACAAATCACAATCTGCATATCTGACTTCCTTTCATTATTTTTGTTCTTCTATGTCGTCTCCAAACAGAGAAATTTAATGATTTCGCAGACTTTCTGAGATGACTAAAAAAGCAGCAACCCTTTTTAAAATATCTCTCCCGGGTCTTACCCTTTTATTCACACTTCTTTCCACGATTGTATTTATTCTCTCTTCCACCTTCTTGAAGTAATAATCTCACTGTCTGGGCCACAGATTTTACCTCAAGTCCTTTATGAGACATTTTAAGAACATGCTTTCTTATTCTGGAAAAAGTCAGGTGGTTTTAAATTTGAGTACATTCAAAAGATAGAAATTTTGAGAGTTGATGAACGACCACGCAGCTTAAATTATAATTGCATAGTTATTACTCAATGACTCTGCTTATGAACACTGAATCCTCTCTTTGGGCTTCAGACAAATGTCACTGCAGGTGCAACACCGAATAATAGGAGTTTGCATTAGCTGCTGTGGTGCCGGGTGTGCCATCTTCAGCCATGCTGGATTAAATTGTTAATAAACTGTGCTATTGAAAACTATTGGGAAGAGCGACTAGAATGAGAGTCAAACACGGGAAGGCTCCCATGAGTTAGGGCATCCAGTTAGTGCTAGTATTCCAAAGACCCGATAAGTAACTGCTCTTGAGTTACTGTGACAGTTCTCAACCGGGATAACATTTTTAAAGATTTCATTTTCGTTTATGTGTATGCGTGTGCCTGTGTTAATTCATGTGTACTGCATGTGTGTGCGTGTGGCAGAAAGATGAAGTCATATCCCTCGGAGCTGGAGTTATGGGTGGTTGTGAGCTTCCTGATGTATGTGCTTGGAACCCAACCCGAGTCTTCTGGAAGAGCAGCAAATGCTCTTCATTACTGAGCCATTTCTCTAGACCCCATGATGAATTTCCTTTGGAAGAGAAATTCCTCTTGTTCAAACTAGTCTTTGTCTTTTATTGGATTGTCAGCAGACTTCAGAATATAGATGCTGTCTGCTCAGTGGTTCATGTGTTATTGCAACTGGCTTGTAGCAGAAGCCAGGGCCAAGTTTGGGTTGATTGACTTAGATGTCACTTGTTTTAGCTTCAGGCCACACTGCTCTTCCTGGAAATCAAGTCTAGTCAGGAAATCAATTAACTGTGCACATGTGTATTTAATCAAATAGACTGATGTTTTGACTTGCTAATTTAAAAATCAAAGAGATTAATCAGGTCTTCATGAAAAACATAGGTGAAGAAGAACCTATTAAATTTGCCCCAGACTCTCAATTTTGGCCACAAGGAAGTCAATTCTTGGTGAAACAAGGATCTAAGCAACTCTTTCCAGAATGATCAGGGCTGGATGCATCTTCAGATGTGCAGCCCAATGTGCTCATATTGATGGGGTAGTTCCAACTTGCAGGTTAACACACAGTAAGTAAACATCCTTATTTCTCAGTTGGAAACTTGGAAGCATTTTTCTGAAGGTTTGAGAAACGTGGTCCTTGACTTTTCTTTCTGAACATGGCTCTTTCAAAACATAACTGAATCCTTACCCTACCTCATTCCCATGCACTGTCTTTCTTCCTCTAGCTCTTGACAATGGAATCCCTTGCCCGATCCCATCCCCACTTCCAGCCCTGTTCATTGGTCTGTGAAAAGGCCTGATCCCTGTGCGGCCTGTCACTCAGGAACTCACTCTAGTGGGAAGGCTTGGGAGAATTCACTTTTCCTTAATCATTTGTATGCATGTCCTCAGGCAATGACCTTCAGATGGAATGGTGATTGGTGAGAAAGACAGAAAGACCTTCTACACAAATGTCACAACTTGTCTAGGAAAGGCTGCTTACTCTCTTTCTGTGTAGGTGTCCTGCCTAAAAGTCTTTTAGTGCCCTCTAGATTCTAGGGCAGTAGTTTCTCAACCTTCCTAATGCTGTGACCGTTTAATACAGTTCCTCATGTGCTGACCTCCAACCATTCCACTGCTTTGTTGCTACTTCAAAACTGTAATTTCGATACTGTTATAAATCATAAT
Organism: Bramus lutescens; assembly: GCA_001685075.1. Classification (NCBI taxonomy): domain Eukaryota; kingdom Metazoa; phylum Chordata; class Mammalia; order Rodentia; family Cricetidae; genus Bramus; species Bramus lutescens. The sequence goes on from LOEQ01001326.1 coordinate 451,424, forward strand.
ATAAATATCTGATATGCAGAATAATGTCTCTAGCTGGGCATGATGATATCTGTCTTTGATATCAACACTTAGAAGGCAGAGGCAGTCAGATCTCTCTAAGTTTGAGGCTACTCTGGTCTACATAGCAAGTTTCAGGCCAGCCAGGGATACATAGTGAGACCCTGTATCAAAAAAGGTAGCTGCAAAATGTCTGATATAGTAAGTAAAGCATAGCTGAAACTCAGTAAAAGTTATTATTATTATTATATTGCTGCTTTTCAAGACCTAAAGCAACTTAAATCAATAATAAGAGAACTGATTGGAACAAGGGCGTGAGATCCCTTTTATAGAAGCAGAAATGGTTTGTAATAAAATTCTGTGCTATTTATGATTTACACATTATTCCAGTCAGTTGTGAGGAATGTACCAACTTATTATGGTACCAAGTTTTGAAACCTGTGCACATTAATATAAAGACCTAAATTCCATGTAAGCCACACACTACTTTTAGAAACCTTGGTAGTCTTGTTTTCTAATCTGCAAAAGGAAGGTTTAAAGAAGCCAAACACCTAGAGTTATTTCTAGTTCAAGTGGGACATGATGTTACATGCAAAACTCACTCACAGCATAGTGCACAGTACACAGTAACCATTGCACAGTGATCTGCCTAGTTAGGGTTAGAATTGTGAAAATCACAGTGGACTCAAACTTGTCTCTATAAAATTGTCATTTTGTCTTCTTGCCTATGATTTACTTTCCTAATTGACAAAGAAAAAGACACAGTTGAACTGCACAGTTGGGATCATACAACTGTGACCAACTCAGCTCTTATGTAGAGAACACAGGGAAAGGTCGCCCATCACGACGGTCGGTCTCATCAACCAAGTGGCCTCTCCTGATCAGTTTTCTGGCTCTTTCAAAATCCCACGGACAATGTTCCATGCTGTGGTTGCTCACTAATTCATAAGGCAGTTTTTCAAACACTAGACATATTTCATTAGAGGATGAGGAATATTTTATGACATGAGCGAAGATTATAGAAGTTGTTCGTGTGGTGGGAGGCAGACAAACTCATGAAGGACAGTTTTCTACTCCTGTGTTTTGGGATTACAGGTCTATGCTGACTCATCAACCAGCGTCTGCAGAACCATGGTCTCACTTCAGGCTCTGAGTTCTGGTACTGGAAGTCAAAGCTGAACCATGGTGCTTACAGGGCATAGCTGAACATAGGGCTTTCCAGGCTTTTCAATATGCATTTGTAGAGCTTCTTGGGAAATAAGCCTATACTTCTTCTAAGTGTGGTTAGACACCTTAGAAAACTTTGTCCTAAGAGAGCAGGGAGGAAATGATGACTTTGGCTGTGACAGGTTTATGGCCCGCAGAAGTCTCTACTGTACTTCCAGAACCCCCTGTGCAGCCTCTCCCACAGTCTCTCTAGAGACCAGTGACATCTGCTGAGAATAGCTGTCACAGATTCCCAGGAAAGCACACCATGACGTGGGCGAAGCTGACTCGACAGCTGCCCCTGGTGCTTTCTCAAACATCTAAAACCCAGGGATTGTGAGATGGAATACTTTCCGATCCCGGGTGCTCAGTGGCCGAGGTGGAGTTTGCAGAGGAATTTGATTACAGCCCATCCAAGGCCCTGAACAAACACACCATCAGAAAAGCCTAGTGCGGGACAGCAGCCGCAGACAGTGGATACCCTCTGTAAATTCTGCAACAGTAGTGCTCATGACTCTGGACTGCTCTGCCTCGGAACAAAAAAATACTTGACTGTCTTAGTGCAAAGGATAGTCTGTATAGTTACAATGGAAAACTGTTTTGTGTTCAAATATTCCTGCATTATATATAAGTCCACGCCTCTTTACCCCATCCCTGGCCTTCAGCCCCCCACCCCAATCTTATTCAGTACCCACATCATCTCCTCTAATGCCCTCAGCCCACCCTTAACAGGGACTCTCTCAGAAGTTTCTTGAGCTTTCTTGATGGCTTGGCCCTCAGAGATCTTTCAGGATGTAGTAAAGGTGATATTGTATTGTCTCCCTGAACTGTTTGCAGAGCCCAGGGATGGGTCCATCTCGTTGCCCCTCATTATTTCCCTTCTTTGGGAGTTGGCGTAGATGCTTGGAGAGCTGTTCCATCAACATCAAAGGCCCGGGTGCCTGTGCTGCTGGTCTCCTCCTTCTTTGGCTCTGGAGACGTGGAGGAAGCTGGTACGAAGGTAGGGGTAGCACATGCCACAGCTTCCAGTAACTGAGCCCAGTGAGCACATAGAACAGGATGGGGTTCAGAGGACCCAATATAGTCCTATTATGGGATGCAGGCTGGAAGTCACTTGAGGAAAGGAGGCTGGTAATTATGGAAGACAAGTATAGAAAGAACCTGTCTTCTGCCCTGGGAAAGACTGCCAGAAAGTCTAACTTGAGGGAAATTGGTGAGTCCAGTCTACTCTGAGCCAGGAGACGTGGTGATGACATTAAGGTCTTGCTGTGCAGCACTGAACAGAAAGCACAGAGGATAATGATGGATAGTTTGCTCTGATTCATCTTGGTCCAAAGTCTTCATAAGTATTTAATTTAAAGGAAAAATAAAAATAGCCTTTCAATTTCACAGTGACTGTTGAATTCTTGACCCTGTAGTGTGACAGACACCTTTTCAGTGCCCGGAAAAATTAAAAGAAATTCAAGAAAGTGACTCAGAGTCCATCTCCAAGTCCTGGAAAGACTCAGAGGAGGGAATTCTCTGGAGGAAAGAGTGAGGTTCAATCCTTATCTCAGAAGGGAGAAGAAAAGGATGATGGGAGAAGAAATCAATTAGCTGTGGGCTTTAGGACAGTGTGGAGTTAGAAAGCCGACTCTGGGCAAATGCTTTTGGTTTACTGTAGGGAAAATAAATTCTTAAAATTAATGCTTTTTTAAGAACAAGCAAATGAAGGTTTTGGAAGTTGTTTTTAAGTATCTCCTAGGGTAGCAGAGTGCATGGTTCGTCATGCCCTTCATGGACACCCTATGTAGTGATGGGGAAGCTTTGTTAACCAATTATCTTGAAGAGGTGGGACCAAGTTAGGGTGTGTCTTTCTGGGACCCTGAGAAAAACGGGCACACGGCCCAGGTGCTCTCTCTCTGTGATTCCTGTGGGGGCACAGCTGAGCTTGGAATTCTCATTCCTGTTTCGTGAGTTTTCCCTTTATAATAAAACTATAAGTGTTTTATCTTTTAGCTAGCCTGGTTATTTCCCAAATTGAGCTAACTTCTACAGTGCGATGTGTGAATAGGGTAACTACAGTCTTCTGGGCCTCCGGGGCCATCCTTGTCAACTTTGTCACCTTTCTTCCTCAGCCTCCCAAGTCATTATCTAAGCCACTGAAGCCTCTTCAGGTCTCCTCCAAGTCTCCTGTGCAAGGGGCCTTGGTCCATTGGGAACCCAGTGGTTTGTCTGAGAAGAAATTCACACAGTTCTACCAGAGGCTGCTACTGGTATTATTTTTTTCTTTCTCCCTCTCAAGCTTTCTTCCCCCTCCCCATTTCTTTCATTCTTTTTCTTATGTATTTCTGGGGACTGAAGCTACCATTTGATAAGCAAGTGCTCTATCACTGAGCCACAACTTTAACTTCTTTATTTTGAGATAGGCTCCCAAAAGCTGACCAGGCGGGTCTTGAACCTATGATCCTCCTGCTGCAGCCTCCTGAGTAGCTGGGATTGAGGACCTGCTTTGGCAGGCCCCGAGAAGCTTGTCCCTCAACAGGTGTTCTGTAGAAGTTTATTTGGAAAGCACGAGGATGGATTTATCTTACAAGTTTCAAAGCTCATTCATGGTACAGTTGTCTTGAATAGAGGAAGAGGGTAGAAAATTCTAGAATTCTCTAAAACACTGAGGTAGCCACCTCCTCCTTTTACTGACTAACTCCACACCTGAAATGAAGCCCAATGTTTCTACCACACTTTTTTCTTGGCTGTTGCTGTGTACTCGCTATTCCTCCATACCACTCCTTACCACTCTGGATAAACCTTAACTGTAATGTCTACATCTATCTTTCAAATACATATATAACATTTTAATGTATTTTAAGAGTCTTTGAGCATTGACTATGCTCAAACATTTTTTCTGAGTCCTTTCAGTATTTTAACTAATTTAGTTTCTATAACTCTCAGAAGTAGGAAATTCTGTATCCACTTCAAAGACAAGATACCAAGTTGTAAAACTGTGTCAAGGTCACAGGCAAATGAATGGCCAAGTCAGACTACAAGCCCAGGCTGTCTAACCCCAAGGACTGCCTTATAACCATGCCACAGGTCACATCACTGGTACTTACTGGTACCTATGCACTGACCTACCTGGGAGGTGGTCAGAAGTTCTGTTTTTCCTTTCTTGTCTTTGGTGGTAAATTTTCTGAGTCCATTTAGTTGGGTCACAACACTCAGCTATTTGCTCAAACCTTATTCTGAAATTTGTCTATAAGGGAGCTATTGCATGAAATCTCCACAGGCTCAGCCCATCATTTATTTGCAGGACCACGTAAGACGAAAGCACGAAGTTTCCAGCCACCGTCTCCTCGCTTCAGGGTCAACAGCAGCTCTCCCAGCTGTCCAGCTGTGTTTGGACTTGGATTGATGTAGGAGGGTCATCTGTCTATGTGTTACTTTCATTGGTTAATAA
>LOEQ01001326.1:460089-475456 GCA_001685075.1 Bramus lutescens
TCTCTCTCTCTCTCTCTCTCTCTCTCTCTCTCTCTCTCTCTCTCTCTGTGGAGGGGGCAGTATTCTGTCTGCAAACAAGACCTTAAATGCAAAAGACAATTCCCGTCTATGTAAACACTAAAGATTCTGCGGAGAGTCCCTTTCCTGGATTTTGTTGACAGAAAATTAGCAATCGATGTGAAAAGTTAAGAGTTCAAAAGTTGCTCAATATTACACATTATTCATCGGAAAATATTGTGGGTTGCCCCTGAGTCTCAGTGTGGGTTGAAAAGAAGAAGGCCCTTGGCTCCCAAACAGGCATTAGGATTGCATTATCATATCAATAGCCCACATGCAAAGTTCTTGATAAAACTCTCACAATCTAGAGGCATGAGATAAAATATGAGAGTTTGATTTGGGTAAACAAATCAAAGGCATTTTCAGCTGAGCTATTTAATCTGTTTAAGGCACTGCTAGGAATATAAACATCAGAGGAGTCAAGCATTGAGGGAACCTGGGGTAGAAAAATCTCTGAAGATTGCTCCTTTTCCTAATTTACTGTAATCTGGCCATGTTGGCATTCTTTCAGTGCTGGGAGGCAGCCAGGACTAAGGCTTCTTTGCAGATACCTCCTGGAATGCGTGAGGCCGGCTAAGTTCTATACAGCATTAACAAAAAAGCTCCATCGCCTTGCTTGTTTGATACAGTTGATCATGCTGTTCACTGGGAGTTGCTGGGGGCCCTTTGAGACATAGAGGCTGCAACTGATGGAGTAACTCCATCTTGAGTCAGGTCACCAGACAGACTGCCACAGAGAATGGAATCCATGATGCCTGTGGAAAGCTAGGTAGGTGTATGGGAACTGTCCTCTGGGTTCTCATACCTCGGCTGGCTTCCCTCTCTATAGCAGAAGGCAGTCATTAAGAGCCCGAGCACTTGTGTTTCTTTCTGGGGAACGTCAGTTGACATCTGCCCTTTGGGGCCCGTACTGACTCAATTCTCATCTTACCTCTGGCCTTGAGATTGACAGGGCAGAGACAGACAGAGACTAGGAATGCTGTCAAGGAGAAAAAGGTTAAAACCTGCCCACTAAAGCATCATGGAAGGCAGAAAGGGTACTGAAAACCAATATACCTGGTGCCAACTGCTGGACACAAAGACAAAGAGGTGCACTGGCATGTCGGTGAGTTTGATTTTGGGAAGTCAGCTTGCTGAGAAAGTAGCTCAGAGCTGTCTCCCACCTTGGACTGGCTGTTGTCCTCAGAGTCCAGCTAGCACTTAGAAGGCACTTAGAGAGAGCTGGTCATTTCATGGATAGAGAAATTGTAGTTTAGACATGACAAATGATCAGTCACAGGTCATAGGAAGGTGATGGGTAAGAGGGAAGCAGACTCCAGGGTCCTCTTGTGGGAATGGTGCTCTTTTCCCAAGCCACACTGCAGAAAGTTTGTAAACTATTTTATTATCTTATGCTAGTTGGGGTAAATCACATAGAAGGATGTTTTCCTTCATATTCATTTCAGTAAAATTATTTTAATAATCATTTGTATTTTTTATATTTTTTAATAATCCTGCCATCACTTTAATATATAAATCTCTTATGTTTAACTGAAATAAGAAGTGAGTGGAGCACAGTTGCCTTGTGAGGCAAGGTTATTTCAATGAAGATTCAAGAACCAATTAGCAATGGCTGGGAGGAATGGACTTTCAACAGGAATTGTCTCTGGTCACCTGAAGGAAATCAGTGGTCACCAGGAGAGTTCATTTTCAAGGAGCCCATTTACTAAAACCAGTCCAAAGTGTCAAAGACATCTGTAAATATGGCTTTTATGTCTACATTTATTAAACTATGATTTTTCTCTTGTCTTTTTCACGGCAAGGTTATTTTACATACATGTTAGGATTTCATTAAATAAATAAAATTTCATATAGCCAACAGTAAATCCAGAGGCTTGATGAGGGTAAGAATTACCCATGCCACCAACACTCAAGTGCGATAGCCTCATGTTCTAAGTGATGAACAAGTGCATTCGGAGCTGGTAATAAAAGGAAGATCAACGCATCTTATCACCCACTAGTTATTAGAGAATGACTTCTGATCTTATAGCATTGTGCTGACTCTCCTCTGGGACCAGCCCCACCACTGAGCAGCAAGCTCTTCTTCTACCTGCTGGACCAAGCCGGCTGCCTCTTCTCTCTTCTCACTCCAGCTGCAGAGAGCATCTACCGCGGTCTCCATGGGTCTGCGGAGATTGGAGAGGCCTACTCAGGAAGCTGCTCATCACCAACTTGCAGACTCCTAAGGAGACACCAGAAAGAGGGACAACGTTATATATAACAGAAGTTAATTGTATTTGAGAGAACGAAGATAGAATTCCCTAATTTAAAAAAAGATTTCTACTTAGCAGAATGGGATATGGGCCCATTGTGAATAAAAGTCTAAAAAGTTTTAAATGAATACGAGAGTTTGAGCCAGTTCTAGGGCAGATGAGTAGGGCAGTGGAGACCCAGTGGGTGTGAGGTGACAAGGAATGGTAAGGACAGTGGCTAGCTAGTGATCATGTGACCTGCTGGAAAGCCATCTTTGACTCAGGCCGGACTGATGGTTGTCATAGATGCCATAAGTAAAAAAGGGCCCGATGATGTCACAACTTCGGAAACTGGATATATGTGTTTTATGTGGCAATTCTTGAGTTTTAAAAGTTAGGATTTAATTAATTAAATAAAAGTTGATTCAGGTAATATTGAAGCCAAAGTCTAAATGAGGATCAGAGTTACCTATGCTCTAGTGATGACCAAATGTACCCAGAGAGGGGAAGCTGCTTGAGGAAGGCAGAGGTGAGGTGTCAGGTAGGAGGGCCACCCCTCTCAGGCAGGGTCTTCAGTTTCACTGGTAATCGCTCTAGGGCCGGCTGAAACCAATCAGACCTGTTTAGATAATTATTTGAGGGAAAACAAAATGCTGCCTTTCATTGATCTGATTCTGGGATTTGAAACTACCCGTATACAAAGCTTCCTGACTGAGGATTGGTGGTATTCAGGTCTCGCCATTCACAGTCGGAAGGGTGTTGAGAAAGTTAGCGACAACAGCGCATACTGTCCCGCATCTGCAGCATGACTCCCATCGCAGGCATCTGTCTGGATGAATTGGAGCCAGAGAAGCCAGCTGTGGGGAGGAGATGGCGGTGTATGAACAAAAGCATTGTCTAGGAAGTCTTCTGAAGTCACATGCTGGTTCAGGTTGGCCAAACACTAGCTGATTTTCTTTACATGATTGCCATTTTTGTTTGATGGAAGTGTTTAGGTTGGGTTTAAATTTAACTTAACCTCTCTAGGTCCCACAAGCAAAACAAGGGAAATAACAGAGTCTGTATCAGCGAGTTGAACGGAGGATAGATCAGTGTTTGCACAAGGTAGGCATACATGCTCACTATGCTTGTAATAAATGCTAAGCAGTATTTGTAGTACTTGCTAACATTTATTGAATGTGGATTATATTTGAAATGTCATTATTGTCATAATTGTTATTTATCACTATCACCAAAGTCCTCTTAGGTTTTAATACTATTTATCCTTTAAGAACTAAGTGCATGGTATTTAGAGGAGACAGTGTTTTGTACAGGGGTCTATTCAACCTGCTGATGCTTAGCCCACCTCTCCAGAACTGTCAGTGTCCAACTCAAGGTATCCTCATGTGGTCAAAAGTAGCAAATTGAATTTGGCCAAACATCAAATAATAGGTTAAGTGGTCAGGCAAATATGTCTCATGGGAAGCATTTTAAGTCACTACAGTACTTAGTGATGTCTTATGAAAAATTGTATTAGTCTTTAATGCAATTGTACCACGTAACTAAGAACAAATGAGAGCATCAAGCTGATTTTTAACTTACATAAGTTTTAAATTTAAATGGAGAATTCCATAGTCTTTAGTATACTATTTGCATGAAGTTAGTAAAATAATTTTTGTAGACATATCTTTTAATAACTAAAATGAGTACTGAATGTTGAATCCAGGACAAAAACATCTAGAAGATTTTTCTCTAGAATATTGAATGTTTTCCCTTTTATGAAAAAAAATCCAAGCAAGAGAAAGAGCTAAATATAACATAATTGAATGCCGACACTGAACATTTTATATAAAGAAACATTGACTGCTGAAAAGGAAGGAACCAAAGGTTGAAGGAATTGGTGTTAAAGGAGAGAAATCATACATGACTCTCTGTACCAGCTTTTCTAGCAGTTGTTTCTAATACAGTGTTTACGAAGGAAAAATCACCACCACAACCACAAAAAGAATGTGGAAAAATTGCAAGCATTTAATCTGATTTTCCCAAGGGCAGATATTATAGTTTAAATTTTCAACAGATAATTGTGTTTTGGATATATTCTAAAGTAGTCACATGGGATTTTTTTAATGTATTAAAAGAATTAAAGTTCACTAAACAAGGCAAAGTAAGTGTGTGTGTGTGTGTGTGTGTATGTGTGGTTTGTGTGGTGGAATAATTAATTTCCACCAATATCAGTAAACTAGAAACCAGAAAACACATAGGTCCATTTTTTTGGCTTTAACTTAAATTTAATATTACCCTAAAAGGTAATGGCATCTAATTCATAGAACTAATTTAGAACACACAGACAAGCTTTATAGGACAAGATGAAAAAGTACAAGCCATTTTTTAGTTTGATTTTTCCCATGCAATTTTAGTAATTAAACTAGAGGCACTGTAACTTTCTAGAATGTAAAATGCAACTCCATTCTGATGTTAGTTCTAGAATACAAAACAGTATTTCAAAGTCAAGTAGAAATTGATTTGTCTGTTGTCTATTCTTTTGGGTAATTGCCATTATTGCTATTTCTCTTTGGGTGAACCACTGAAAATTGACTACATAAATTGTTGTGTTTTTATAGGGAAATGACTTAGACTCAACATTTGTCACCCAGATTTTAATTTAATTTGCACTTCCATCAGACTCAAGAGTGCTAGTTCTTCTAGTGCATTATTCTATTATATTTGTCAGCACTGTCCCTTCTTTTCGGCTCCCTCTGGAAAGAAGAAATTTTGCCGATGCCAATTACGGGTGAGAAATTCAGTTATTCTGCGAAAATATTTACAAATGTAAGATAAGTGAGAATCTTAGTGACATATCAGGGTAAATAAGATAGCAATAACTTGGGTATCAGGGTTAGCCTTTCCAGTCTTCCTCCTCCCTCTGTGATAACAAAGGACTTTGCATGCAGATCTCTGATTTCAGCTTCTGGCTACATTGGATCAAGATTTGTGGGAAAAAGAAGGGCATGGAGACCGAAAGAATAAAACAGAACGCACTGCTCAGTTATTTATTTACTAGTTTATCAAGGTCATTTCTGTGACTCAGTGGGAAAGGCCATGGAGAAAACAGCCGATCTCATTAATTAGTGGATTTGGGTGAGGGAACAGAGGACTTCCCAGGTCTAAAGTTCATCAATAATGAATTCCATGTCCTCTTTGTCGTAGTGGGTATCTGAGAAATAGACTCTGAGACTCCAAGACTTCCATGCAGGAAATCCATCAGGGCCTGTTCATAGGTGATGGGGAAGTTCCCCATCACATAGGAACAACTCCTGCTGCGGAGGTGAGGCTAGCGTCGCCACCATAGCAGATCTGGGCTGGGCCTGCAGAGACTAGTGTGTGCTACAGCCTGCTTGCGTGGGCTCCATAGGGCAGCGTGATGCCCATCTCTTCAGCATCAGGTGTAGCTCCTTCAGCATCTGTGTTGGTGGGGATGGGGCATTTCTAACACAGTCATAGGTAAATACTAGAAATCAGGCTCTAACCCTCAATCCCTGGAAAGCTGGTTGACCAGTAAATTCTGAACTAGAGAGAATGTTTGGTTCTTCAGCTCTTCTTGCCCAGATCCCTGTGATTGGTTTTTAACTTAATATGGGCTACAGAGAGGAAATTGTATGTTATATTAAGAGATCTTGTGTCGCTTCAGTTATGTACAAGTTACTAGTCTAATATTAGTATTTTAGCCCTACTGTGCTACAAGAGACATGTGTGTCTGGCTTTCTGAAAGAGGCAAGCTCCCCTGGAAGCTAAACCACCTATATGTGGGCACCACCTGTTGGAATGATCTCCAAAGTCTCTGTGATGTTGTCAAAGTTCAAGTACTATTGATGACTAAGCCATGTCTGAAAAAAAATATAATTATAAAAAAACCTGAGATGATCTAGTTAGGTGATATTACTATTCTCTGCTAATAAACCCGTTTACTTATCCCAATGAAGCAGAACGACACCAATTACAGCATTTACAGCATTCTTTGTTTAAGAACATCATGGATAGTTTTGGAGCCAGGTTAGACCATATATCATAAGGTGGGAGAAAATGTTAGCATTACTGCTTGAGCCACACAATATTTTGGGTTAAATGATTCCCAGGTACTTTCGAAGTTAATTTCTAAGAAGGCAAACCGAACCAATTGCTCTGCACTGGTGCCAATACATTTAGGCAGTTCAGAGAGCTGGTGTGAGAGAATACACCAGCAATAGAGGCAGCAGAAACTTTCCAAGGCACAATTTTAAATAACTCTGCATATCTGCAATGTACTAAAAACTGTTTGAATTGTGTGTACCCTTCTATCCCACAGGAGAGCACATGTGCAAAGCAAAGGGAGACACAAGATTTAGCAGACAGACCATACAGAAATTCCCATCAGCTTTGCTCCTCATGTCTGTTTGAGTATAAATGTGGGTTTGTGCATGCACATGCAGAGGTCAGAGGCTGATTTTGGGGATCTCTTCCTAAGTTGTTTCCACACCTTATTATTTGAGATGGGGGTGTCTTACGGAGCCTGGAGTTCATTGATTTGCCTGGACTGGCTGGCTAGCAAGCCCCATGGATCTTCCTGCCTCTGTCCAGCCCAGAATGAGGAATACAAGCACATGCTGCCCCACCTGGCTTCTTATGTAGGATCTAGAGATCCAAATAAGGTCCTTGTGCTTACGTAGCAAGCACTTCACTAACTGACCATCTTCCCAGCTCAAGCAGTTGCAATTTTAGCACATGAGACTAGAATTAGATAGAACCCACTCAGAATCAGTATGTCTATTCTATCATTGGCTACATTCACATTCCTGTAGCAAGTGTCAATGAGAACAGGAACACTTACTCCCAACACATGCTCTTTTACTGCATAATATTATTTCATCTTACAAATCACAACACAGGTCTCAAACCTAGGGTCTAGGCTCAGTCTATACCAATGTCTTCATCTCCCTTGAACGGACGACATATGATTTGGGCCACATCTGGACTCTCAAATCAGCTCAGTTCCTGTCTTAGTTGTGGGTTTTGTTACCACAGCAAATACCTGACAAAAACAGCTTAAAGAAACTCAGGTTTATTTTGACTTCAGTTTCGGAGTGTACAGTCTGTCATGGCAGGGCTAGGGGATGGCTGGTCACATGGAATCCCAGTCAGGGAGCAGAGATGATGAACAGTGGGATTCAGCTAGCTTTCTCCTTTTCATTCAGTCAGGGACCCGAGTGCAGGGACTGGTGCTGCCAACACTGATAGTGAGCTTCCGTGCCTCAAGCAACCTAACCTAGATAACCCCTGACAGACATGCCCAGAAGTTTGTCTCTCTCAGGACCCGTTACCTTGACAATCAATATTAACCATCATAATTGCTTCCTGTATTAGCCATTATTTCATAGGACAATATTGGGCTGTTTTATATATTGCTTTACTGTTCTCAAAGCTGGGGATACAGAAGAACTTGTACCTATTTTTGTGTATGTGGAATGCACGCTTGTTTGTCTTTTTGTAGGAGCACATGTATGTATTGCTACATACGTTCTTGGGTGTACATTTATGCGGTGGCACAGGGTTGATGTTGAACATATTCATAGATCACTCTCCACCTTACACATCAAGGCAGGATCGCTCACCAAATTCCAGAGCTTGCCATTTTGACTAGTCTTGATAGCCAGATTACTCTGGGGCCTCCCATTTCTGTGTTCTGTGGACTGAGATTAAAGGCAGGTCACCACATAGATTTTACGTGTGTTTTCAACTCTGGTCTGCATGCTTGCACAGAAAGCATTTTACCTATGAAGCCATATTCACAGCCCTTGTATCTCTTTAAGTCAGGAGTAGTTCAGGTGACAGGGGACTGTGATGGAGACATCAAAGCATGCATATAGCCCCCAATGTGTGTGTATGTGTGAGTAGATTTTAGTATGTAATTTAATACCTTGCATGTTGAGTAATACAGTGAGGATATTGATGATAAAGGGTAAAACTTCACTGACTGTAAAATTTGAATACAGTTGAAATTTCTATTTATCTAAGACGGACTCTTGAGTAACGTAGCATGGACTCCTAGGAATGATCTGGTCTTTTCTTTAGATTTTAAATGGAACCATTCTTTTAGCAATTCAACAACTGTTTTCCAATTTCATCTTATGTGTAATTTACATGCTATTTCCTGGAGATTTAAAAGGAAGAAAAAGATTCAACTTGATTTTAAGGTCTAATATTCAAGTATATAGTATGTTATCAGTCTTTAATTTTTGATAAAAATTCATGATACTTTAGGGAATACAGGAGTTTTAATGTCTTAAACATATAAGCCTAGATAAATGAATTTAATAAATTTGTAAACTTCTGGGCAGCCGATTCTGGCTTGGATCAGGGCATGTAAGCTAACTCCTCACGCTTTGTTCTTGTGTTATTATTTTTGCTTGATTTCTTACCACGAGGAAGCCATACATTTTAACTGAACAGATAGGTAAATAAACTATTTTTTTCTGCCAAGATAACTATCAAGAACCTTGGGGAATATGTTCAGAGTTTTCTGGGACTCTATTAAAAATTATCTGATAAGCTGTCTTTGGGTCCGTGTGTTTTGTTGTGTGGGGACATTAGGTGGGAGCTAGGAGGCTTTGTAGATGCAGTTAAATCTTAAACGCTAGGCAGTAAACAACAGTGTGCTTTGTGGTACAGAGATGGTTGGAATGATCAGTGTTAGATTTATACTGAATTACTCACATCTACCTATATACATTACACTAAGCACAATAGTAACCCAAGGAAGTGATTAAAACTTTCTTGATCTGACTTCCAAATACTGGAAAGCCGACTCTTCTCTTTCCTAGGGGGATAAATGAAAAAAATTTGAGGAGTTCTTTATGTGTAGAACATATGTGTATATAGTTCTTGCGCTACTTCATATTCTACACATATTCACAGATAAGTTCTATATGTGAATATGTGTAGAATGTATGTGTATATAGTTCATGTGCTACTTCATAGTCTACACATATTCACAGATAAGTTCTATATGTGTAGAACGTGTGCGTATATAGTTCATGTGCTACTTCATGGAGAAAAAGAGCAATGGACACAAGAGACCTGTGGATTCTACCTCCACGTGAGAAACAACCCTTCCATGGGGCCAAATAGAGGTCATGCTCACTTTTCAGCTGAATTCTGACAGATGTAGTGGGACAAGAGCCCAAACGGTCAGTAAAGCGTTCCCTATAAACAGAAATGGTCCCTTAGGAGAGGTTCCTAAAACCCAGCATGCAGAGAAAACCAGCTGCTGAAGGTCAGTGAGATGTGTAAGTGGGTTAAAAAGCCCTGGCTCAGACCAGACTCCACCAGAAAACACAGGCACAAGTGTCCTTTCCTTCCTTTCATACAGGAAGACTGCAGGTTCCTTAGCACCCAGAACCCAGCGACATATTTTCCAAAACAATAGAGCTAAGCATCTTGTGACGCCTGAAGGATGAGAGAAAACACCACCTAGGCCCACATTATGCACTACCACAGCAACAGTTTTTATTTTTGTAAAGGAACTTATGTGTAAGTGATTACACCATTTGAGATGCGAGATCCTTGGAAAACCTGATGCGGCAATCAAAATATAATCGAGCTATTTTGGAATAGAAAACTCTGTCTGCTCTTTGAAACACACAAATATCTGAAAATCAAACAATGGCCCGTTTAGAATTGTATTGCTGGTGGTTTTAAAGAGTTACTTTAAGGTGAATTTCTGTGCTTAATGGGAAATTTCTAAAGTCTGATATTGGTAGGTCCCAGCAAAGGTGTATGTGAGTGGTGCTGGTTGTGGCAGAGGTCGAGGGTGCGTGGGTGATTGGATGGTTGTGATCCTCCCACAATCCATCTTCACCCTAATCACTATTTGTAGCTTCAATTATACCTCATACATGTAGACACTATTAACTTTTCAAATATGCATATATCCTGTGTGATTAAAAAACACAAACTCATTTAAAGTACTGTCAGCTTCATGGGAGGGTTTTGTTATGATTATTTTTCAATCTGAGGGGGATGAAAACATTGCGACAACAGACTGACAAGAGTGTTTTAAATATTAAAGAGTCATTTCTCCTGGATCAGATATACTCCCCACACCTTTCTAGCATTCCTGATGAAGCAGTTATAATGTCACAGGGATACAAAACAGAAAGTGGATATGATATATATGATGAGATTTTCAATTATGATTGCATCCTACTATATAAATAGTTAAAGCACTTGGTTATATTACATTAAATATTTAGGCATGATCCCAAACTAAAACACTTAGGAAGTAATTAACAGGCTTGACCTCTGGGGAGGGGAAAGGATGGTGTGTGAGCCAGTACAAAGTGCCTTTTGTTAATTCATTATGCTCTCTGTTATTTGAACTGTTTACAGCAATATGCATTTAAATATTATTTTTACAATTAAAAATAATAAAAAGGAAATAATCAAATAAAGTGAGATCAACTGCCCCCCTGGGATCTGCAAGGATCTACCTCCAGGCCCCCTCTCTCTTATTTTGGCTGACAGTCCAAAGCTGAGAACTACTTTTGTACCTTATAATCTCTGAAACTTCCTGCAATCATATTTAGTAGGGTCTACGTCCATATTCTGGGCATTGGTTAGGCTGTACGCTTTCCGTAAAGTCTGGGCTTACAGAAGGAATGCCATACAAGCTATCACACCACTATTCCCATGTGTGTGAGGACCACAGGACTGACTATAGGATTAACCTACTGCCATCTGTGACACATCTACCTACGGACAAAGAGAATGAACAATTCTTTCAACTTGTGCTAGGACAAGAAATGGTTATGGGACCCTCTCTTGCTTCATATCAAGAGGTAATAGTTGGTTTATCACGGGGGCTTCTTCCCAGGATAAATCTACGGAGGTACTGTTTGATGAAAGGAATACACAGGAATCACACGGTTTTAAGTATATTTTAGCCCAAGAAGCTCTTGCAATTTACATGCAACCCTTGCTGATGCGTTATGTGAATCTAAACAAAATACTCCCCTCGGGATGTCCCCATGCTAAGTCATCCCAGATTTTTTACTGTTTTGTGGCATGACATTGGAGCTGCTCACTGTGGCAAATAAAAACATTTATACCCTTTGAGGAGATGCAATAGAACGTGGATATACTATTAGGTGTTCTCGAAGGAATTTAGCCAAGTTTTAGTAAGGCATATATGATATTGTGAATAAAACCATCATAAATATAAGATGCATGTTTCTAACTTTCTAGGCCTTATAAGTGTAGTCTGTGGAAATTCGATTATTTGATTAAATAAAATTAAGGCTCCTATTTTCTTTTCTGTCTCCTGTATCAACAGTGATTTTTCTTATTCATTCTAAGGGAAGACAAAGAAATGTTGGAATGGATTTTCTATTTGACAGATTATTTAATTTAGGGCACATAGAATCCGCATGCTTTGTTTTTCACCGCTGTCCTGAAGCACATGCATTTTCAGAGCCTCAGATCAGGTCTTTGAAATGCAATGTCAAATCTCTGTGTCTCACTAACCAGCAGGCCTCTGGAAATGGAGTCTAAAGCAGGTTTTGTTGAGGAGCCAATGCATTAGCTCCCAATTTATATGTGTCGTTGGTTGCTCACTATTTCCTCATGAATTTGTCTCACATAAATAACTCTAAGAGTATCCAGTCAGTGACTCCTTTCCTGTAGTTCTACATTGGTTTCCAAGTACAGGTTCAGAAAGTGTCTCCGTTCTATAGATGCCTTCTCTTGATTCTTTCAACAATTCATGCTCTTTAGGTCTCTAGGCCACAACATGCAAGCTAAGCATTTGAGCCCTTTATGACGTCTATGGACTCACCAAGGCCATGGTTCACCCAGACGGTTACCAATCCCCCAAAGCTTCTCTGTGGCTCCTCAATGGAAGTCCCTCTCCTGAAGCTGAAAAGATGGGGTTAAGGAGTGTTCCACCCAATTGCCAATTTTTCTAAAGGAGTTTTTAATGCCTAGGAATAATTCTACAGTTTCAAAGAAGTGTGGTTATGTAGGGCAGCTAATGATGTGTGTGTGTGTGTGTGTGTGTGTGTGTGTGTGTGTTGTGTAATTAGTATTTTCCTTTCAGGCTATGACTACATTTCCATTTCTTTATGTTTTGTTTTGATTTTTCTGCCTTGTGGAGGAGGACTTGGAAAGACTGTGAACAGAATGGGATAATAACGCATTGTGAAGGAGGAGGTTGTGATGGCATTTTCCCAAAACATTTGCTTTCATGGCAAGAAAGACTCCATAGGCTATTTCCTCATGGGGATGAATAATCTTGAGGTTCCAAACTTTAGGAAGCATCATGCATTGGTGCTCAGTGCTGATTTCCTGAGAACTGCATCAGTGACTATGAGTTTCTCCTAGGACTTTCTGTCATCACAACTTTGTACCTTTAACCGGAAAGGATGGGTAAAGGGGAAATGACCTCAGTGGAGTGGACAAGGAAATGCTCACTCTCTTCCATCCTGAACCTCTAATACTTGTCCAGTCAGTGTGCACTGGGAAGAGGTTTGAGTAAGGCACTATTGCAGGAGTTGCAACACACAGTGAGCAAAGAAAATAAAACCTCTGCTTTTTAAAGGGGGGCTGTGTGTGTGAGTGTCTGTGTGTGCATGCATGCATGTGTGTAAATATTGCGTTAATAGAACTTTTGGCAAAGTAAGAATTTTGGCTAAAACTAAGAACTTCTGTGTGTGGGTCTTGAACACAAATTTCATATTTTATAAAGTACTTAGGTTGCCCTTTAACATTTGCTTTGAACTTTCCACCTCAATTTTTAATGAGTCTTTTCACGGCTTGATAAGTACAGGCACCAGACAAAGAAATGAAATCATGACCGGCCGGCCAGTCAGAGCTCTCCAGAAAGTGTGACTTTCCAATATTCAAAATCAAATCTAATAATATGGCTTGAAACAATTTCTAAAGTATGTTTACATTTGTGAGAAAATCATTCTCAGTAAAAGTTAATAAAGAAAATTATTATTCTCAAAAATGATTGCTTGTGTTTTGGAGCTGATTTTCCATCAACAGACAAATGCTTGGATGTAAGTGTCCTTTAACTTGATAATGTATTGCTCATAGATGAAATGAATTAAAAAACCAAAGGATTGTAACAAGTGCCACATGAAGGAAATGGTATCTATAGTAACATAAGATGAAAGTGCATTTCTTGAAATCTCCAAGCTCCATGAAATATTTTTAATGGAGAGAAGCCTCTGAAAGGACGAAAAATTGACTGGCATTTCAAAAGATGTGTTGAAGACCTGTATGATTCATGTCATGGCCAATCTTCATGGTTAACTTGATGGTCTCTGGAACCATCTAGGGGATGAGCCCCCTTGGTGAGTCTCTGTGGGATTTCAAAGTAATTTAAAACAAATGTGGGAAGACTCGCCATGAATCTGGGGAGCACTATCCCGTGGGCTGAGGGTCTAGGGTGAATATAAAGGAGGAAATGAGGCATTGGCACTCCATTCCTAATTACAGATGTATTGCACAGTCGCCTTACACTCCTGGTGCCAGGCCCTCCTGCCACACTGGACTATGTGCCCTCAAACTATGAGCCAGGATGCGCTGTCCTTTTCTCGGTGGCTTTCTTCACGTACTGGAAAGCTAACATACACGGGAAGCATACTGTTCTATACCCCAGGAGTGACCCAATCATGGAAGCTTACTCTCAAGAGGTGAATCAGAGCTATCAACAGTTTAAGTAGAACTCAGGCTAGAAGGATCACATATTCACAATGACACAAAAGATTGTGAAACTACCTTCCATTTATTTCATGGCCTCTGGGAAACATTTCTACAATTTTTTTCATCAGTCTACTTCATTAGGAAAAAAATCTTCATTTTTTTACTAATTGCTTTTAAATGTCTGGTATGATCCATCATATTCATTCTTGGTTTTCTCTGTTTGCAGAGAATAGGATAAAATAGTCGATTGTAATTCTCTATAAAATCCTTCATAAGCTGTAAATTCTGAAAACCCTTAAGCTACACTAGACTATTTTAGTTGCTAACGTCACACACAAACACCCCATCCCATTACACCAAGACTTTAAAAGCAGAAAACATAATCACAAGGCAAATAACAAGTGGGGAAACAGGTCCCATTTATGAAAAAAAAACATATCATATGTAAGAACTATTATTTTCACTTGTCACTGGCAGCCTTTCCAAGATTTGAAGTGAGCTCCCTGGCAGGCAGTGCAAGGCTAACAAATACGATAAGTTACTTATATACTGTTTTTTAAAATCTGAAAATAAAAAGAAAGCATGCTGTTTTCTTTTTTTATTTATTACTAAAATTTTAATGAGCACTAATACATATTTATAAACTCAATTCCTTGAATGTCAATAAGAATCTTCTATAAGGGGTGATTTAAATATGTTGATACTTTGAAATAGAGTAAATAAAAATTATATCACAATGATAATGAATTTTATTATTATCTGAATATGCAAACTGTACAAAGATATTTCATTCTGAATTTGTCCATTTACAAAACTGGCATTTAAATTAATACAAAGAATCATCTTAATGGAATTTGTTAAATATTTCTAATTCCCAAACCAGGATGCATGATAAGGTTCATTCATTGACTATTGGTCTAAAGACAAAATCTGGTATTACCCCAGTAATATTCAAGTCCAAGGCTACATAGTCTGGCTCCCTCCTTTGCATACAGGGCCCTGTGCTAGGCTATTTCACGTAATTTCTAAAACCATTGCATTTTTTCCATCTTCATCTTTTTGTTACTTTCTCTCTCAGTTTTGGTGCTCACTTTGTCATGTCATCGCTACAGACTTATAGTGAATTAACCTTCTCTGAAGGCTGGATCTGAGGGGGAGGATGGAGAGAGCTTGGGGGAATGGGACGGTTGGGATGGAGGAAAAGTGGATATGGGAGCAGGGAAGTATATATCTTAATTAAGGAGCCATTTTAGGGTTGGCCAAGAGACTTGACTCTAAAGGAGATCCCAGGTGTCCAAGGAGATGTCTCTAGCTTGTTCCTTGAGCAGCTGAGGAGAGGGCACCTCAACTGGCCCCATCCT
>LOEQ01001326.1:480143-515643 GCA_001685075.1 Bramus lutescens
CCAACACCCTGCCACTCTTTCTCTCAAATTATTTAACATATGTGTACCGTTGGGAGATGTGAACAAAGTTCAGACATCTTCATGGTATAAAAGGTGCTGCATGATCTACATCTTGCCAAGCTTTCTATCATAAAATTTTCTTTCTAGACACTCTTTAGCTGGCTCCTACTCACCTTTCGGGAAAGTGAGACAAAGGGAAGAAGACGGGGTGGCTCGAGTGACCAGCTGACAATCTCCTCATGTCACTTCAGGACCTGGTACGTAACTAGCACCTATCTCAGGATAGTCTGTGTGACTCCATTTTGTCCCCAATCCACACACCCCTTGAAGACAGGGGTCATGCTTTTTTATTTTCAAGTCATGGCACTCTGTTAATTTACTAACATTAGGTAGAGTGGGCACTAAGCATAAGCACACTCGCCCCCCACCATCTCTCTAAACAGTATAGCGAGAAAGGTAGCCTGTATCTCTGTGGCTTCCACCTGGAGCTAACAATGCTGTCATGGCAAGCTGAGATCAATAAGACAATAATCAGGATCCTATCAAAGAGATTAGAGTAAATTGTTTTTTTTTATTTGTACTTGTTTTGGAAAAATCATTCAGGAGTTATTGATAAATAGTCTCTTAGAAGTCATAAATTGTGCTAAATAATGATCAAAGTATGAGTTGTTCGATAGTTCAATCCATAAAGAAGCAGACTGTGTCTATTTCATGCCTAGGATTTTTGCTTTCTACCCTTTTCTAGGAGAAGGTTAAGTGCATGTATTTCCTTGTGAATTCTTTTGAGAAATATATAAAATAAATACGCGATCCAATGATCCAAAGGTCAAGACAATGCAATTTTCCTTCCCATTTACAAGGAGAAAATATGATTTAGGTTAAGGGTGTACCACAGTGCTCACAGGAATATGGCAGCCTATGGCAGATCTATGCTCTCTTTATGTGGAAATAATTTATGACTTTCTCTGTAATTTACAAATGTATTCATTACAGGACCCTCTGGGCATATGTGCTCTGAATTAAAGGCCTGATCCAGTGACTGTTTTGATAGCAAAGTCAAGTAAGAAAATGAGATTCTATAGAAGAAATTCCTTTGTGTATGTCCTTCGGAGACCCTGCTTAGACCTAGACAAGCAGAAGGTATCTATGGTAGCTGAGTTTTTAGCCACTTAGAAATTTAGATTCTAGCTTTTTTCCATGTGTAAAAATGATGACAAATTGCCTAGATCAGATATGTATTTTGATTGAAGTAAACATATCTATCTATCTATCTATCTATCTATCTATCTATCTATCTATCTATCTATCCTCTTTATGTATAAGAAAACCAGATAGGATCATCCATTGGTGAGTATGGGCTCCAGGGCAGAATATCCTGGTTGAGAATCCTGTTAACATCCAGCTGTGTGGCACTGGCTGGGTTTCTTGACCTCTCTGTGCTTTTCTCCCAATGTGGAGTAGATGAGAACGCCTATCCACAGAGTTGTCATGAGCATGCAAAGCCCCGTTGTTTATAAAACACTTAGGATGCTGCCCAGCATGCAGGAATGCAATATAAGTGTTTGGTGGATAAACAGTAATTTGTATTCATCTCTTGAAGCGGTGCCAGCAAACGGATTTGAAGTGGATCTCCTTGAATTTATGCCACTTCTCCATAAAAGGGCAACTAGTAGGAAATAAATAATGCAACTAGGAAAAAGAGGAAGTACCTTGCTTAAGAACTTAATTAGGTCAACACAGACCATTATCTCAAAGCTTTGGCTGAACATTTTTTTTCTTTTGTAGTCAAGGGACCATCAATTAGGAGGGAAGTTCATTATTTTAATCAACAAGGAATGACACTAGATAAGAAAAGGAAGGAAAGACTTTATGGGAGGAGCTGGCCAGGCTCTGTCCTCCAAGAGAGATTTGATACCTTTCTGTGGGCGGGGGGGTTGAGGGGATGGTGCTATTTGTTTTTTGCTTTGTTAGTTTTGCTTTTGCTTTTTTCGAAGTGGGAGAAACGCCTGCTCATCACCTGATGTCTGAGAGGCAGTTTGCGCTTGTGTAGGGTGTGGCTGAGATCCTAAGATGGATGGGGTGGGATGACTAGCCCCACCCACACTCATCTGTTAGGGACTCCGACAAGTTGCAGTTTAGAGAGCTCTCTCTCCATGGAACCAGATTCACAGGGCAAGACTCTGGGTACACCACGCTGGACACAGAATTCAAAACTCAGGTCGATTTTCCTAGTTGACAGCATTGGAGAGGGCTTCAGACTGAACAACACTGCCTGCAGGAAAAGAAGCCAGCAAATCTACTGAGACCCTCTTGGGTGAGAATGAATTTCTAAAAAGGGGGGTGTGTGTTCTCTGTAAGAGGAGAGGGAGCCCCACCTGACCTAAGGTAATCAAGACTAGCAGCGGAGTGTGACTTCCTGGTATGCCAGTGAGATGATCCAACAGGATCTTCTCAGAGTAGGGGGTGCCATGATGAATATCCAACAGAATCTTCTCAGAGTAGGGGGTGCCATGATGAATATCCAACAGAATCTTCTCAGAGTAGGGGGTGCCAAATAACACATGGGGCTGAAAAAGGCTCCCCAATTCACCAATCTCTTCAGCCGCTGTTCTTCCCTAGAGACGTTCAAAGCATCTGTTGTCCGTCCTTGTGCACTATACAGCAAACGAGGGGATTCCATACGAGCTCGCCTCCTTTAACCCTGTTCCAACTTGTTCAAGCCAGAGGACATTGTCTTAAGGGTCCTGGGTCTATACTTCACAGCTAAGGATCAGGGTGTGGAGAGTTGATGATGATGATGGAGCTGAGAGCTGTCGGGGAGGAGGCAGTCAGAGAAGTAGAGAGGAAGGAGAAGCTCTGGAGGAACTTGTTGGCATAGTCCTCTTCCCTACCACGTACAAAGGAAAGCAAGAGTCCTTTTGTGCTGGTGTAATAACATTTAGAACCCAATAGTGAACGTATCAGTTTGCTTTGGCAGTCTCCTTTCATACGAAGTGCTATTATTGTAAACTTCTCTATCATTACTTTGTAGGACTCTATCCACCTACCATCATTGAGCATGCGGGTCCCAGACACATGTCAAAGGCACTGCTGAATCTAGTCCTGAAAACAAACTCATTAAAAATATCATGACTTTTCTTTGTACATGAAAACCAAGGCCAGGAAGGTTAGGAAAATACAATAAATACAATATGGTTCAGATAGTGGCAGAGGGAGAGTAAAGTCCCAAAGTCTGACTCCTGGGCCTGTGTTCCTAACTATATACATTCTTGTTTTTATCATGGAGTCAGGACCACAACCAGGAGTAGATTGTTCCACAAAGCCATATAATTCTACCAAGATTGTACAAAGAGAGGAGAGAGAGAGAGGAAAAGGGCAAGGGAGAGGGCAAGATAGAGACACACAGAGAGACAGACAAGAAACAGAGAGGGACACACAGAGAGACATGCAGATACACAGACACAGACACACACATGCAGAGAGAACTGGCCAGTGACCTGTCACCTGGTGTATCAGACTAAGAGTTAAGTAAATTAGGGAACATGTGAGCCAATGGCTGGTACCAGTCATTAAAATGTCAGAGAAAGGCTTCAGCCTGGAAGAAATTGAAGGAGTCCTTACAGAACTAGAGAGATTTGCTTCTGAAGAGGCCAACTGCCATTTCAAATCGTCAGAACCCTTTGGATCTGGAGGTGGTAAGGGAGTCTTTGTCTCTCTGCCCAGGAAACAGACACAGGCATATGGAGTAGGCTGGGCCCACTGGAAGGGTCACAAGACAAAACCCACTTTTCTCCCATTTCACACCAGGTCCATTCTGCAGCTTCTGCCTTCCTCTTCCATAGTCATTATCTTGTGTACAGTATGTAGAATTTTTCCTGCCTTCGTTGCGACATTAGAAAGTCTCATTTGATGCTACTAAAAATTCAAGGACCATCTGAATAAAAATTGAAGCGTCTCACTAGGTTTAAAGAAACTCTGTCCCAGCTTAGGCCGCAGATGCAGTGGTGGTGGGGGGGGCTGTGTCTTTGACATCAGTCCTTGGCTTACTCACTCTTCAGATACTCCCCTCTCCTTGCACCCACTCTGTGCTGTCTCTGCTTTGGGAGAAGGAACAGTGCGGTCTAGCATCAGTGTTAGTAGTTTTTGGACCTCTGGCTCTGGCTTTGGCAGGTGAGCAGTTTTATTGGGTCTCTGCCACTATCCCACCTACAGGGTCCTCCTGCACAGTTCTCATTGCTGACACACATGGTGCTTTCCCCAGTGAGCCTTCTCAGCTCCTGGGCTGCCCAGGGAGGCCTATAAGAGAATGGTTCATTGGAAATGATTCCAGTTTGGCATACTTTAGAAGTGTGCCCTGTGTTGCTCTGGGCGATGGGCAATTTAACTAACTCTGCCTTATGCTGATGTGTCCTGATACACAGAAGAACACTTCTCTGATCTTGATGGGACCTGAGTTCCTCATATGCCAGCTTTGAGGCTACAGTGGAGACATAAGATACTAAGGGAAAGTCCTTTGAATCTTGTTGTTTCAAGAGACCTATAATGAGATGTCATCAGTTTATTTTTTATTTGCTCTATCCAATAGACCTTAGTGCCTTACAATAATAACAACAATTACATAATAATAACAATAATTAGGGCCATTTTCCTGATCTTTTCTAGTCAACCTGTCCACTGCTGACAAAGATGTTGAGTGTTCTGGTGATGTGGAATTCTCCTCTGTATTCTGTGAATATCATTGGTTAATAAAAGAACTGCTTTGGGCCTACAGCAGAGCTGTAGGGGAACAGGGCTAGGTGGGGAAAACTAAACTGAATGCTGGGAGAAAGGAGGCAGAGTCAGGGAGTAGCCATGTATCCCCACTGGATACAGACACCAGAACTTTACCCGGTAAGCCACAGCCTCATGGTGATACACAGATTAATGGCAATGGGTTAAATTAAGACGTAAGAGGTAGCCAATAAGAAGCTAGAGTTAATGGGCCAAGCAATGATTTAATTGATACAGTTTCTGTGTGATTATTTATGGGCTGAGTAGCCGGAAACTAACTAGCAGCCTCCTACATCCTGGTTTGTTGCTCTAATTATTAATAGAAATAATGTTTTGTTGTTGTTTGTTTTGAGAACTTCCTAGTGCATGCTTTCTGATACATGATACAGGCTTTCTCCATGTGCTCCAGGTGACCCACAAGGATAGGGTGGCCAAATCACTCACCAACAAAGGATGCCCTTGTTTCTAGTCAAAATCTAAAGCAGTGATCCTCAGAGAGTAGTGCATATTTTCAATTACTAAACATGCACACACACACACACACACACACATACACACACACATACGAGTAGGGGGAGACACACACATACCGTGATAAACTACTTAACTAAGAATCTCTGGACCTGTGAATCTGCTTTGCCCAGTGTCCCAAGCTTCTTGATGTTCCTAATTGGCTCAAGCCATTCCTTATTTACCTTAAATAATTGCCTGGATTATCTATAAGAATTGTGATTGCTAAGAAAACAGACAAAAGGTTTTGAAGAAGAAATGCCAGGAGGTACATTAATATTATCAAGAAAGAAGAAACCCAATATCAAAGCCTCTGTTATTTCCCTAACAACCACTGCAGTCTGTGTGCCCCCACATGTTAAAATACTTGACAAAGGAATGGCGGCACATTCATTATATTTATTAGTGCCTGTCACTTACCTTCCTTCAAATTAACTTTTAACATACTAAAGCACTTATTATAACATAGAAGGAAGAAAAAAAAAACAGAAAGAAAGTTTTCTGGCAGTGGCCTGAAGTCGTATCATTAAATCTGCCCTGAATAAGGATAACAGCATGCAGCCAGCATAGACATTGTATCCACGCTAACACGGCGTCATTCTCTTAAAGAGTATCAAATGATGTCACACGAAAGCTGACCTCTTGTGCGTTTTGTCTGACCCTCATGGCAGTTCTATAAGATTGGCGACGTTATTCTTACGTGGCAGGTGAAGATCTAGATATTCTTCGTAGGGAAAAGCCTACCCAAGACTGGAACTCCAATCCGATCCTGAACATTACCCTCATTCTACTTCTCTGTACTTACAGGAAAGATCTGGGGTCAAGAGATCTTTTGTGATTTCAGCTCACCCCTATTCAGACAGAAAGCAGGCCTGTCCTTTGTATCTGTGTTGCTTTACCAGCTGCCGTCATTCCGAAAGGCTGACCGAGGGAGTGATCGGAACTGACCAGGGTAGATTGATTTCAGCACAGAGCCCATGAATCAATGGCTCTTGCTGATGTGAACAGCAGAAAGATATGGAATTGGAAACACAGTTGTGGACAAGCCCCGATGGTGAACACAGACAGCATTGTCAGACTTCATGAAGGGCTGCAGTCTTCTCTCTTTTGACTTCATGAACAATAATCAGACTCTAAACGGATGCTTCCCAGAGGGGAAGCCTCACAGCAGCAGGGAAGCTGGAGTGTGACTGACTACTGCTCTCTTATGGATATCCCTACATGAATAATTCTAGATGCACACAATCGTTAAATGTCCAGTGAAGCATGACATTCAGGAATTTTATGTATTCTGCTGCAATCAGTTATGATTCATTCCAATGATAAATCACTAAATGAAATATGATTAAAAGGAGATAGACCAATGTAACAGGGTGCCCACCATTGAAAATGATACTGTTCTTTGGAGTCTCAGACTGACATGGGTTTGCTACCCTGAGGAATGGTATACCATTAGAATGGTATATAGAACTTTCTAGAAAACCTAAGTGGGTCATTTTGAAAAGCTATCTGTGAAATCTAAGGACAAGGACTCGGGATGAATAAAAGGTGCCATCTGGAGGGATGGTACACAGAGCCCTTTAAGGGACCTGCTCTTTCTCAGTTCTCTAGCGAAGTCTTTAAGGCTGGCACCCTCTCCCGGCTTTGCATCTCTAACGGCTGCTACCTTCCCACTGACCCCTGGCCTTGGGCTTCTCTATCAGATCCAGTTCTCAGGCTCTGGGCCCCCCTTTGACTGTTTGGCTACAAAGTTTTTGACCTTGGTTTATCTTGATGCAGGTGGTTAATGTTACTGAAGGCAAAGTTGGTGCTTACTTCTACAAGTTCAAGGATGTACAGTTTTAAAGCACTTGTCTCTCCATGGCCACTAATACTTCTTGACCCTATGGTATATGTCAGAAGTAGACCATAAATGAACATGAAGAGTATTGCATGAACATAGATTCAGTATATTTTATACCACTGTAGTACTTTTACATATGTATTTCAAAACAGGCTTATAGTTTATATGAATAAAACAAACTATTGTAAGACTATGGAGTCTTTATTCATTCTGAGAAGGAGTTATCTACTGATGGAATGAGTGGTCTTTATCCAAATATCCAAAATTTGAAATATTCCAAATATTCTAAAATCAAAAACCTTTGGATTTCCAATGGGATTCTGTGAATGCCTGACCTCTTGTGACAGACCCTAGTCAAAGCAGAAATACTGCATAAAACCATTTCCCACTTGTGTGAGTAAGGTATCCGTGTAGCAGATGAATTTCATGCTTACATGAGGCTCCTCTTCCAAACATAGCTCATTGTAAAAGCTCATTATATGTAAGCAAATATTTCCAAATCACCGAAATCCAAAGCACTTCTGGTTCTAGGCACATCATCTGAAAGATACACAACCTCATCCAGATTACGGCCCCTTCTTACTATTAACAATGAAACTGGCACTGCTGTAATCAAACACATATTTTTATACTATGCTTAGAACATTATATGATCTCCTTTGTAATGTGGTATTGTTTTACCTCGGGCTTTACAGTATTAGGCAGTCTAAATGTTCATCATTTTTATTGCCACTGACTTCTTTTTTCCATAATGAAGCTTTAAAGTTTGCTTAATCACTTTCTAATTGTTGCGCATTTGGGCTGTTTCCAGTTGTGTGTGATTACAAACAGGGTGGCTATAAACATCTTTGTTCAAGTATGCTTAAATGTTGCTGCTTTCAATAATTCCCCAAGGTGGGAATGATTAGCTCAAGGGGCACGATGACTTTATTGAGCTCTTGTGGTGCCAGAATGCTCTCTAAAAATAACATCCTAATTAGCAGTGTCACTGTTAATGAAGAGGGCACCTGGGCATCTCTCTCTCTTTGCCTTTCTTTGTTTCTCTTTTAACCTCTAGGAATATTTTATACTCTCAAGAGAAAAGTGACATGGCTTAATAGGCCACCTCTTCTATTAGACCTGGCCTACAGTCAACCAAGCATGTCACAAAGACAGCAACGCAGAAGACCTTGTCTCCTGGCAGTAGACAGCCTAGGCAGCAGGGTATGCTGCTCATAGGGTCTCTGGTCCTTTGTGGATCTGCACTGATGTGCGGAGATTTGGAACAGTGGGGTTCATTAAGGAGGCAGAGTCAAGGGGTAATGGTTTGGAAGTAAGATGACTTGGAATTCTCCGGGTATCGGCAGGCTCAAATTCCTCAGCACCATCGGCTTCCGACTCATTTGTAGTCACCTCTGTTGGTTCCTCCCTCCATCGTGCCAGTGTCGCCCCAGAAAATGACCGTGGTTATTTCTCCCATGCGTAGCCATTAGACCTGGCTTCTGCCAGAGGTTACCAGCCTGGAAAAACTGCTTTTAAAGCTAATGAGGTGGGTGGTTTCCTTGAGAAAGAGAAAGTTAATGACCTTCACTGAATTGTAGTTCACAAGACCTGACATTTGAAACCAAGATTAGCCAAAAGGGCACATGGTCTCTGACCTCGATTCTGGTGTTCCCTTCCTCCCTCCCGCCCTTCCTCCCTCTCTCGGGAATCAATATGGTCAGGGTCAGCATTTCCTTCCCATTCCTAGGCAGCGCTAAATAGTTCCCCTGCCCTTCTTATTATTTACTCTTAAAGATATCAGCTCTGCTGGGGACAAGAAAACCAGTTCCTAACTCGCTTCAGGGTAAGAGAATGTGTGGAAAATGACTGTGCTTTTTCCCACTTCAGATTCCAGAAAAATACCTCCCACTCTGCGGGGGGAAGCACAGCACAGTGACTCAGAGTCAGGCGTCAGGTAGAGGTGGGAAGGGACTATAACGGATCTTGCACCTCACTTGGCTCAAGGAAATAATAATTACATGGCCCCTCAGCTTCTGTCGTCTCCTCTCTCACCATCATCAGTTTTAGCTGACACAAAGATAAGTAGAAAAATTTCCCCTGGTGCGCCACAAACATTTGGCATTCCCCCACCCTCCGTGTACTCCTGTTGAGTTCCATGATTAAATCTTATTGAGAGACATTCTATTTTTTATAGGCTCTTCATTCTTCCTAATCACTTCTGCTTTTGTTTCAAACTTTCCTTGGCCGGTAGGAAATCAGGAGCATTGTGGAAGGCAGAAGTGCTCTATTTAAAACTGTCTGCCGTATTCCCCCATGAATAGAGAATTTGTAGCAGACGGTTTGCTTTCTTCTTCTCTGCCAAACTACCATGAGTTAACCATCTCACCACTCTGGGGCCGCATATGTGGGAATGATAGCTTCTTAGTAATCAAATAAAGCAGAGAGCCAGAAGCCAAGTCTAGTATTTAATCTAAAATGGGTACTTTTAAATATAGTCTTATTGCTCTATTTTAATGCTGAAATAATTTTATGACTTTAAAAACAGTTTTCAAAGTAACATTGACAAGCAATATTAATTTGAATGCTCAGGAGGCGTTCACAAACAATTCTATTGGTCTTTAGAAAAGGAATTGCTGATCTTACCATGCATGCTTTAACTCCCTCCACAAGGAAAGACCTATCATGGCCTGTTTTACTTATGGAATGATCAAGTTAAGTAATCTATACTCATGTGAAGGAGAAAATAATTTTGTGCCACTGTTGAGCTGAAAACTCTCGAGGTGATTTTGCTTGTAAAGCCACTGGGGGGTTCACAGAGAACATGTGAAGTCTGGACCTAGGGGAGTATGAGTTGTCACTCATTTGGGGTAATGAATAAGACATTTCACTCCCCCTTCCTCCTCTCTCCCTCCTTTATTCCACCCCTTCCCCTCTCTCATCTCTGATCCTCCTGTCTCTACCCATGAGGTATCAGAATTACAGAAATGTACCTTCTTGCCTGGTTTGATAGTTCTTGATGTGTACTTAGGAGATATCCAACATTCCCATATCTATTCTATTTGAGATCCACACACATCCACCTGGTGCCATGAGGGGATGCTAAATAGTTAACCAGAGACATCAATCTGTCTACCCCAGGTCCTCGTAGAATTCCCTAGGGACCCTTATTTGCTTGCTCCGCTGCTGTGCTTCTTGCTTCTTGATTAGAACCAGGAACTCTGTTAGTTTTCTGATGCAGGTTCTTGCCCTGGGATAGCACAGGACCCCCCATTCTAGTCTTAGCTTTCAGAGCAGACTTGGAATGGTAGTCTCTGGTCTTTTATATCTGGCTTTTCTGATCACGGTCATGGAGAAGAAGCAGCCTACACCTTACACAGCCCAATGAGTACAGACAGAAGGCAACCAATGATGCTTTCTTGTCTTACAGAAAGGAAAGAAGGGATTACTGGAGTTTGAGGCTCTGTCTCATGGGGTATCCAGGTTCTTGGCATCAGCATTTTCCTGTTTGGTTCATGAAGCTTTGTATACAGACATGACTTTCAGTTAAATTGAGCACTTAATCTATATAGGTAATCTTCAAATTAAAGCAGAGTTTGGGGCCAATCTTCAGCTCTGGGAAATGTCTTATAAAAATACATTTGATTGTGCAGAAAAGGGGGGGCTGCATCTCTTAGGCACTCTTAAGATAGTTTTTCTTTGCTTGATCTAAACCTTGGTCAGAAATCACTATATTTCACCCCATTTCAGAACCCTGAATCCTAAAATTACTAAAAATCCTTAGGAGGGATATGTTGCAGTCATTAATTTACCACAGATCAGCAATAAGCCTTAAGTTTTTATTTATGCAACTATGTGTGTGTGTCTCTCTAAGGAATTATTTTGTCAAGCATGTGTTGGACTAGCTTAGCTCTAAGATCTATCTATTTTTCTGATCTCAAATGAATTTAAAAACTGTTGATTATTTAACCTGAAGGAAAAGTCACATGCTATAAACTTAAATGCTTCAAACTGGACAATTTACTGGGTCAATACATTGTCATTTCTGTATAACCATTACTATCATTGACTTCCAGAATATTGCCATCACCCTTGAAGGGAATCCTGTACATTTGAAGTGGTTTCCATTTCTTCTTTTCTTTCAGCCAATGGAAGCATTTCTGTTTCTGTGGTACCTATCTGAGCGTGCTCTTGTGTGTTGCCGTCTTCACTCAGTACAGTTTATTACAATGCCTTTGTGCCACAGCCATCGGACAGCATGAATCAGCATTAGACCCGCACAGTCTTTTTGTTTTCTGGCAGTTCCAGGAGCTGATCTCAGGGCTTCACACGTTCTAGGTAAGTTCTCCACCATTGAGCTACATCTCTAGCCTGCTCATGTTTTTCAATAGCACGTGACTGAAGGTGTAAGTCATAAACAATCCCACACCAGTTGGGATTTAAAGGGGTATTTATTTTAAGGGTTTATTTTAAGGGTAAAACTTACAAAACACCAACAGTCAGCAAAGGAAGCCTAGTCGCCAAAACCGGAGCCGGAAGCCAGAGGGTGAGCGGAGGGCAGTTGCTGCTTTTTTTAGAGAGAGAGAGACCACGCCCCAATGGGTTGGTATCTCAGCGGCTATTGGCTGAAGGAGCGGAAGGAGCTCCCGCAACACCTGACTCTGATTCTTCCCAGACATGATTTGAAAAATAAACACAAAACTAACAAAACCACAGAGTCATAATTCACACTTGTAGAAAACCCACACTAGCACAGAACTAATACAGTTTGCCATAAGCTACAGGATACCTGCTTCCATCTTATGATAGCTTCATAATGTTGAGCCAATCCTCATGTTCTTAAAAGGAAAAAGGAGCCATACCCTGTTGGAGATCTTCAACTTTGAGATTCCTTTTTTTTCTTGAAAAAGCTTGTTTTCTATTATTCCTCAACTCTATGATTCACATCTGTGGCTCTAGTAATTTCTGAGGATTTCTATGATATATTATGTTGATGACTACGGAGTGACTTATCACATACTGACTGAGCCTACCTGTCAGAAATAATAATATCCACAGAGCTGAAATCAAGTTAGAGTCCATAACCGAAGCCTTAGAGAGAATGATGTCTTAGTTTTCAGAAAGGTGGCAGTTTCTGGCAGGAAACAATCCAGAATGTTCCTAAGTTCCTCACTTTGCCAGTGGGGCATGTATCATTTATGCGGACACAGGAACACAATAACAAGGCTAGGGTGGTGACTCTGTCCTATAATCACAGCTACATGTGAAACTGAGGCAGGAGAATCACAAGTTCAAAAGGCCTGCTGGAGCTACAAAATGAGTTCAAGACTAGTCTGGACAACTTGGTAAGAATCTGTCTTGAAAAGATTTAAAATAATCTATAAGGAGATCTAGAGACAATATAGTTCAGTGTCAGAGCACCTGCCTGGTGGTTCAATCCCCAAACCTGATAAAAAGAGAAAGAAGAAAGCAAAGGAATGAGGGAAGGAAGGGCAGAAGGAAGGATAGAAAGAAAGAAGTCAGAATACCTAAACTTTCTATGGGTGGAATATGGTTGTTGCAACTGACTTCTTATCTGAAAGTGTCGTGCAGGGGACAGCTGTGCTTAGATGCCACCATAGTGGTCGCCTTTTCTTCCTTAATGACTTTAATAAACCTTACTTAGTATGGACAACATGATTATCCAATTGGATAGTTGAAAGCAACACTTTTGCATGGAGGAAACCATAAGAGTGTGTTTGGGCTCAAGGGTTAAGTTGGTCCTGCCATGGAATGGATAGGCCATGGGATCTGGCCACTCTCAGGCTCAGAGTTCAGTATCTCACCATTTTGGAAGCTCTGATCTAAAACATCATGTGCTATGCACTGTCCTCTATAAGTATATGTCACTCAAGTATCCTTTAGATGTAAAATGTCTGTCTGTAAAAACGTTTTTGAACTCTTGATTAACTACCTGGGCTACTTTCTAGAATATTATGGAGCTCACAAAGCAAAGGAAAAACAAAACCTCTTGTATTATGTTTTCATAAATCTGCTTAAAAACTGCCTGCAGTTTTTGATATGTATAATAAGACCTTGACAGTTAGCAATCAAATAATTTTCCTAATGTTCAAATTGCTATGTTGAAACATACTTTAAAATATGTTGAATGCTTTAGGATATGTGATGTTAAGTCAAAGGGACTACAAATATGGTCAATCTTGGACCAGTTTTTCCCAATTCTCTGAACAGATGGCTACTACAGTATCATTTAATGATGATTCTGAAATTAATAACAGTTATAGTTTGAGCAGCACATAGATAACAATATAGTGTGTGACATTTGAGTTCTTACTGCTCTTTAGAATGGGTGCTTTCACAAGCAGACATACAGAGCTGGCTCCGCTGCTAAGGACTAAGCTGCAGAAACCTCAGGCACACATGCAATGACCAGCATCAACAAATTGCTCGATGCTCTAATTAATGCCCCATCAGAAAGCCCATCTTGGTTTCTATTTAAGCAATCATTCTCAGTTAAGTGTCTATGATCAATAAATATGAAACAATGATAGAGAGGTTATTGATCATGGCTAGTTGCATCAGAAAAACCAGGAAATTACTTGTGGATATGTTTCATGCAACCTAGAGCCATTCCAAAATGGGAATAAATGTCATCAATTGTAACAGGTACCCTAAGAAATCCATTGGCCTTAAAAATATTTACCACACTGAATATTTTCATCCACATCCTGATGAGCCTGTCATTCTCCCCAATCATGCAGTTCATTACATTTGGATTACATCTACATGCAAGTAATTCTAAGTGGCTCCAAACATCTCTCTTCTGCTATGCGTTCTATTTTAAAAAGCCTCTGAAAGCCTTGGGCACACAGTCCAAATGCTTTACTCCTGTCTGGCATTTCATTCACTCAATGTGTGGCTAACAAAGGGGGAACTGATGATGTAAAGATGTCTTTCTGTTTGGTAAGTCTTTCCCAAGTCTTTCTTGAGTTCTTTGCCATGCTCTTTCCATGCAGACTTAGCCCCCTTCCAAGTCTGTGGCTAAAGTCCTTGCATGGGACCCTTGTGAATTGTAGAAACTGCTGGATGACATGGGAAGGCCTGTCACATCTTCATCAGGACATAAAGAGAAGATGGGAGGGAGGACTTCAGCCTGATAGACCCTATCTTTTTCTCTTCAGACTTTTTTTTATCAACCAGACAGCACTTGGTGAGTTAAGAAAAATGCATTGCTATAATATTTTTGTGAATCTTTGCAGAATCTCATGCTGAGGCATTTGCCACCTACGTCCACTTGCTCAGGCTGCTGTGGATAAATCAGTTTTCTTCCCACCCCCCCATGTGAAAATGTGACATAAAAAAACACTGCAAGACTGGCTCATTTAGAGGCTCATGCATTCTGTTTTCTCAAAATGCTACAACCAGGATAAAATACTGGCAAATACATATTACATTTCTTCTATAAGTTAATAAGTGCTAGTAGAAGGTTCTAGACTTCCTCCTCCCTGAATCCAAGACATATAATACTGAGCTCTGTGCTTCCACATAATTTATTTATTAATAGTGAAGAATTTCATTTATTTGGTTTTGTTTTTTTTTAAGACTAGGTTTGTGTGTAGCCCTGTCTGTCCTGCCTCAAACTCACAGAAATATGTCTGCCTCTGTTTCCCAAGTGTTGGATTAAAGGTATATACCACCACCACCTGGTTTGCAGGGAAGAATTTTAATACTTTGAATTTAAATGATAAAAACTAATCCAAAGACCAAAAATCCCAAATTAGACAGATTTTAATATGTCAGAAAGGTAAAAAGTATATGAGGGGTGGAGAAGGATAAAACAAGCTACAGGGAAGCAAAAGGAAATCAGCATGAGGGCATTCGTGGAGAGAAGCAGAGAGAGAGAAAGGAGAGGATAACGTCCAGATTAGACCCTAGAGGGTAGAACATAAAATCAAAGTAGCGAAAGTTGTCAACCAGTCCAGACACAAGGATGAAAGCTTCTGCATCTTTAATTACCATCCAGGAGAAAATTTACATCCACCAATGTCAGTGTGACTTCAATGGCAACATCCTTCGATGTTGATGTTTACTACATGCAAGGCTACGCCATCAAACCCTAGATGACCTATTTGAGAACCACTGTCTTTGATCTGTACTGAAACCAACTACTTGCTGCCATGAACTGCACTTAGCAATTAGTGACATTAAGCTGTTTAGATCAACACCAAAAGATGGGGTTTTGTGTGTGCATTGTTTACAGCTGAGAAATGATTGATTTTTCTGTCAATGTCCTACTTTATAAGAATGTTCTCACAATAAAAGAGGTTTTGCAATCAAATATTATTTATTTGTTTACTGTGATTATTTATAATGATCACTCATAATTTGTATATTGATAAGTTCTGTACAGTCCCATTTCCAGATTATTTGTAGTGGCATTTCATTTGTATTTTAATAAATAAAGCTTGCTGATGATCAGAGAGTAGAACAGCCCCACTGGTCAGCCTTACAGACCAGGAGGTGGTAACACACAACTGTAATCCCAGTAGCCACATTAGTTTGCCATGGGAACCAGGTGGTGCATGCCTTAAATCCCAGCCCTAGAGAGAATTATAAAATGGGGGAAACAGCTCTCAGTCTTGTTTCATTCTGAGACTCCTGGAGGAAGGAACGCCATTTTGGATTGGGGTCGAGGTAAGAGCCAGTTGCTGGCTGTTTTGCTTTTCCAACCTTCAGGTTGAACCCCAAGATCTAACTCTGAGTTTTTATTAATGGTGCTTCAGATTACATATACAGTTATATGCTCATTTTAGGATTTTGTTATTTTAAAAGCTCCATTAGAAATGCTGCTCTCATCAAACTTTATTAAATAATGGACTATATATTTTTCTTTTTGAGTCGATTCTAATGTGTTATTTTTCTTTTGTAGTCCTGGGGATTGAACCCAGGGCCTGATGCCTGCTAGGCAAACGCTCCACTGCTCAGTCTTATACCTAGCTGTAGTACCTTCTTGTTTCTCAGACAGGCTGAATAGTGACTTTGTCTCTTATTCTGGTTTCCTAACATTTTCTAGTGAGGTGTTTCATATGGATTATGACTAGACTAACATTTGGATTTTTTGGTTTATTCTATTTTTATAAAAGCAAGCACAAGTTAGTATACATGCAAGTAGGAGGAATGATTCATATAAGTGGAGATCTACACTAAAAGATGGAGTTTTGTATGAATTTTCTTCTCACTAAACAAACGAAAAAAAATCCCGAAACCAAAACTAAAAACAAAGCAAAATAAAACCAAGTCAAGGCGAATAGCTTTAAAAGGTACTTAGAATGCTTTCTAAATGTCAGTCCCAATTCTCTTTTTATTTAAGTCATATCTGTCACCAGAGTCCCTCAGACATTTAAAAGAAGAAACTACCCTTCCATAGTATCCAGTTTCATAGACCAAGAACCCAAGAACCTGCGACACGTTACAGATGAAAGTAACTTCGTGTGACACTTATGTCAGAGAGCATGTCAAAGTGAAGTTTTCATCCTGTCTACTTCTGGTCCATCCATATGTAGGCTCTGAGCCCAATTTCAAGTAAACTTCTCAGCTGTCAGTTCCCGGCCAACCCTACACCCAGCCCTGTTCATTCATCTTCTCTGATTGGCTGTCAGGAACACCCACGAGCATCAGTGCTGTCATTCACACTTTAGAGACAAGGTGGCAGGCTCAGTAGCACAATTTAAGAACCTTGGTAAGCGGTAGAACTAGGATGTGGAAAATGGGTCCTTTAACTCTCTGTATCTTATTAATAATTACAGAGAGATGTTTGGGGTGACATGGTGTGCAAGTTCCCCCACAAAACATTGTATCACATGGTTTCTATCTCCTCATCCACTTACGGATATCAAGGCATGTGACTATATACATGTTCAAAGACAGAAAGACTATGCAGGGGCCTGGGAGTGCTGGTAGTGGACATGGTTGCCAGAATGTTCTCAGTGATGATGAGAGAACATTCTAAATGCTGGTATGCATTCATAACAACCAGCTTGCATAGTTAGCTAATAACTGTTCTGATGCTCTTCTTGTATTCTATTCTCTATTCTGAGAAAGAGACCCATGGAAAATAAAGACTTGTTTCTTTTGATGATGACTAGAGGAGAGTAATTAATTATGAGTCTAACGAAACTGTATTTCTTATTATCCTTCAATTTAACTAAAACATCTGATGGTCATGTTATCAGTAGTATAGTTATTATATGTAATCTTACTTCTTCATTTACTTGGGTACGGAGATTCCTACCTAAGTTTCTCTGCATGTAGATGTACTTTCAGATATACACTAGAACACTGACCCAGGCCTGTAATGCTGGCACTTGGAAAATGGAGGCAGGAATATCAGAAGTTTAAGGTCATCCTAGATTATATAGTAAAATTAATGCTGTCCTGTGTTACATGGCACTCTGTTTTAAAATAACTAATGTAGGTCTTGGGGGAGATTTCTCAGGGGTAAAAGATTTTGAGCATAATCAATTGCCTGGAATCCAGTCATGAAAGGCAGGGACAGAGGCTGCCCAGAGCAAGCATGGCGAGGTCTGATGTAGGAGGGTCATCTGTCTATGTGTTACTTTCATTGGTTAATAANACAATTTATGTGTTGTTATTTCGGGGTATAAGCTAGCCATGCGGGAGCTGGGCCCGACAAAAAACAGGCCCACTCCCCTTTCGCTACAGAGGTCCTTCCATATGAATAAGGTAGAAGAGCCATGGCTGATAAAAGATGGTTATCAGCTTCAACATTGGGCCTCTACATGTGCACATGTACGTGTACCTATGTACCTTCACACATGTCCTCGCAGATGCAAAGATTCATATAGATAGTTATACAGGGAAAGAGAGAGAAACAAACAAAAATCAGAAACAAAATAAAGTATCCCAAGTGAATTAAAATTACATCTTCTATAGTTTATACTTTTCTATAACAGCATTATGAACATTTACATTTTTTAAGATCTACTTATTCTTTATTTCTGTGCATCTGTGTGTGTTTAGGTGCACCATGTGTATGCAAGTGGCAACCAAGATCAGAAGAGGGAATTGGATCTAGGGCAACTGGAGCTATAGATGGTTGTGAGCCACGTGGTATGGGCACTGGGAGGCCATGTCAGGTCTTCTGTAAGATTAGTAAGATTAGATTCTGTAAAGTCTTTTCTGCTGAGCCATCTTTCCAGCACCCACTGTGAGAAATATGTGCTGCCATGCGTATGTACCCCAATTCAACTATTTTCATGCTATGAGCATTTAGGTAGTTAAACATTTTTGTCTCAGATAATAGTGCCTTTTATTATGTGAATATCTCTGTCTCCATCTAGGTATGCCTTCTTTCTAACAGAGTTCTAAAAGAATCAGAATACTGGATCAAAAGGTGGAAACATTTTAAGGCTTTCCAAGAGATTTAAATTATTTCAAGCCACACATGAGGGTGATTATCTTAAAAAGGTAACAACCTCATCACCATTTAACATTATCACCTAAATACCAGAACTTCTGCTCTAATAGGCAAATAATAATATCCCATTGCTCCTCTAATTTGCATTCCTTTGATTGTTAGTGGGCTTGATTTTTAAAAAGTTTATTAAGGTAATTATGAAAATCCAGTTCATTAACTTAAGTTCAGGTTTAAGAATAAAATCAGGGAAGTTAAAAGGCAGGTGTCCAAACGTTAGTGCTTTCTCAAGTACATACAGAAAGGGAAACTCTCTGGAATGAAAATGGCAATAAACTGCGTTTGAATCTTGCATATTTCCAAGAATATACTTATTTTAATGTGACTTATAGATGCTTAGCAGGGTAGTCTATGAGAAATGTAAAGGCCTTTGGCTCTGAAATACATGTTGACTAACGCTGAGAAAATATTCAAATGAGAATCTTTTTAGATTTGAGTGTGTTTTTCACACGGTTGGCTTATTGTTCTGTGGGATTCTTGAACCAAATAGCACTTTTTTTTCTCTCAGTGATTTCATTATCACCTGCTTAATACCCACATGCTAGCTCCATAAACAAACAAGTGCACATCGGATTACGAAAAAGGAACTGTTCATTTAGGCATAAGCAGCACTTTCAAATACATAAAGACAGAGAAGTATGAGCACTCAGAATCATCCGCTATCAGCTTAACCTGCCCATCAGCCTATTAACCATAAACCCAGACTTAGGGATGGAGCACCTCTGGTCTTGCACGGATTAGCAGCTTGGCAAGTGTGCCTTCGTTATGAGAGCTCCCTGACAGTGTACCCTAGAGGCATCTGCCAAGTAGATTAGGAAATGATCACAGTACACTGTGTGTGGCTCCCACTGCCTTTGCGAGAAACACTGGATCGATCGCCAATGAGTATGAGTAGCTTCTGTGGCGTGAGATTCCTGCCAGGTTGTAGGAAGCCAAAATCGAGTGCTCACTGACTTCCACAATGTCAGCTGGAGAAGGTCTTATAAAATAGAAGGGTCTTCACACTATTGTATGTGCCGGCCTTGCTCCTCTTCAGCTAGCTTATTTATCAATTATTAGTATTTATATGAGGTCTTAAAACATACCTTCTGCTGTGACTTATATTTCACAAGTCTTTTACAGAAGTCTTGTGTAGGTCTAGTTTATAGGAAAGCATCTGAAAGCATCAATTATGATGATGTAGTCACAAGCTATGAATGCAACACAGTGTATTAAGGTAAATTATGCTTGATATCCATGTTTTCTTTAATATATGTATATTTTTGTAATTTTATCTTCAAAGATTTTTTTTAATTATTTTTATTTTATATTATATGTTTTAGTGTTTTGCTTCCATGTATGTCTGTCTCTTCATCATGTGCATGAGTGGTGTCCACAGAAGCCAGATGTAGGGTTATGGGCCACCATGGGGTTGCTTGAAATTGACCCTGTTTCCTCTGACTACTGTTTCCTCTTGACTACTGGGACAGCTCTCCGGGCCTTTACATTAAATATAAAACATAGTGCCAATGACGCTTCATTTTTAGTAGGTAAAACTATCACTCTGTGAAATAAAGAATAACTAAGTTCTAAAAACTAAGAACGAAGACTTATTTAACTCATCCATAATCATGTATTGCATTACAATTTTCTGACAGACTACTGCATTTATTCATTTGTTCATCTATCCACATCACAGACATTTACTCCTTAGTGTCATGTGCTAGGCTGCAACAAACAGAATTCTGTTCCTTCTTGAAGACGCTCACATACTTTTTTTTTTTTAATATAGCAGTGATATAGAGACTCCAGATCCTCTCTACATGATGGGTTAAGCCAGGGTTTTCTTCCAGCTGGGGAAATTCCACCTTGAGGAAATTAAGAAACATTGGACAGGTCCATTAAGGGATAATTACCTTTTGACAGGTATCAATAATACATAATCAGTATCACCGTATATTTTTAGATAGGTTTGATAAGAGTAACATACTTTGTAAGTCATGTGTTTGAGACTGCGAAAATGTTTCAGAGGTTAATAAGGAAACATAAAACTAGAGTGACCTTTAATCTTGTAATTGCAAATGAAATACATATGCACCTAATCAAAGGCCTTGTGCTGCATTTCTGAAAGCTGGAAACATCCCCAGCTGACGGCGTTTCTGAGTGTTAGGTTGCATGGCTCAGAGCGCATTTCCACAAGCTGCCAAGCACGCAGGGTAAGATGACAAGTGACAGTTCTTCCAGGGGACTTTCCACTCTAAAACTTGAGTTCAAATTCTACACTAGAAAAAATTCTAGCAGTGTGAACTTGACCTTGCTGCAGATATTTAAGTTAAGCTTGAACCTCATGTGTTCATAAGAAACAGAACAACACTCCCATTACAGGGGTGTTATGAGAACTGAATTAGAAGACACCTTAGCCACTCTGCCTGACATCTATCAAATGCTTCAGGAGACAGCAACACTCTCAGAAAAGACACCTATGTGAAGTTCCTTTTGGGTCATTTCTCAAAAGAGTCGATTTTAAGAGGACCGAGAGACATTGGTTTGGCCCTCCTTCTAGCTATTTTATTCTGAGGTTTATTTTGCCGCTTGTCCATGAAGCAACATGGTGGCTGAATTCCTGACTTTTTTCTTTCCGAAATGGGAAGCTCTTTCACTCTTCCCGATGCTTGTCATTGGTTGTTAGTAAGCCTTCTGAACTGGTGAGACCTTCTTATTTTAGGGTAAAGCTTTCTAGGATTTTCAAAGGCAGTTATAACATAACATGATGGTGATGATTTGGTACAGAAACCATGGGTAGAATCATTCTCCCTCAGTTTGTATTTAATTATTGGGTAGGTTTTGTTTGTCAGATTGTGAGGAAGACTTCTTTGCCAAATCCCAATACTTACGAGGAGTCCTCTCACAAACAGTACTCTCTGGATTTTTCTCTCTTCTTTCATGTCTCAACCAGGACCTTTTCATCTCCTCTACATTTATATATTAGGGGGTGATTCTAAGAAGACACCTTTCTGAAAATGGTCACATGGAGCCATTTTAGTTTTTTTTTTGTTAGAAGTTCACGGAGACACCAAAGAAGATCTTAAAAGAACAAATATGGAGGCAGTTCTCACAGCACTGTGGGGATGTCAGTTGTTCATAACCATAGCTACTTGTCCATTAGAAGAATACATTCAAAATCGAGATGGCAAAGAGGATGGAAAGAAAATAACTCTTTATAGAGTTCCAGCATATATGAAATATACGAACATATCTTCTTATGCAGCCACACAGTCCTCACGCAGCGATCTCAGAATGCATGGTTATCCATAGTTCTTAGTCTAGAACCTCCAGAGAGTTTGAGCAAAATGAATGTGCAAACAAGACAGGGAGCTGCCTGTAAATTCATCCTTGTTTCACTGTA
The DNA here is from genome assembly GCA_001685075.1 of Bramus lutescens. Taxonomy (NCBI): domain Eukaryota; kingdom Metazoa; phylum Chordata; class Mammalia; order Rodentia; family Cricetidae; genus Bramus; species Bramus lutescens. Next base: position 502,125 of record LOEQ01001326.1, read on the forward strand.
CAATGTTTAAATATGAAGCTAGCACACCAGAAAAGACTAACAGTTAATAACCTAGCATTGACAAGGAGAGGGCCAAGACAGGACACAGTGATGTCACTGTGAGATGAAGCTATTGTCTCCAAGGAACGAAAAATCAAGCTGAGAATCAAAAGGTCTTCTCTGGTACTGTAATTTTTCCCTTTTCCTTTCTAACACTCAGAATATGCAAAACACTTCCTGACCCCCATTAAGAAGATACAGTGGCTTGAAAAACTCAAAGCTACTTAAAGGAAAACATAAGAGAAAAATCTTTGCGGCTTTCGACTAAGGAAAGTCTTCTTAAATTTTCATTAAAAAATTGACAAGATTAAGATTTTGTTTTTTTAATAAGATTGTTTTCTTTTTACACCAAGAAATTAGCAGAATGAAAAGTTCAGCCATGTCCATGGAAACTATTTTTTAAGTGAGATTATTTATTTCCTCAATATCTAAATATTTCTCAAAAACATCACTGACAAACAGATAAAAGAATTGAGCAGATACGTTAGCAAAGAGGGTAAAGGAATGGTAAACAGGTCCATGAAACAGTTTACAAACCCGTTGGTCCTTAGAGAAATGCAAATGAAAACCACAAAAGAAGTCAATATCTATTAAGTACATCGGCTGGCTCAAGCCCAAGCCAAACAAACAAAATGAGCACAAATCCAGCACTAAGGAAGTCACTGAACAACAAGAAATTTCATTTATCACTGGTACAAATGTCAAATGTGTAGTCTCCTGTCTATGAAATCAGCTTGACCTTTTCTTAGAAGTTAAACAAAAGCTTACCACGAGGCACAGAAGTTTAACTCACAGATAATTAAAATGAAATGGAGATCCATGTTTACACAAAACAGTGAGTATTTTTCAAATGTATCCACTTCTGGAATTCAGTACTGTTCACTGAGGCACAGTAAGCAAATCGTGGGCACATACACCTAACGGATGCTATGGAAGCAACAATGTAAGGAGCCAGTTGATAATCTATGCACGCGCAAAATGTCACCTGAATGCCACATGTATTATGTTAGGCAAAAGTAAGCCAGAGCATATACTATAGGACTTCATTTATATTTTTTCATTAGTCCTTAGCTTTGAGTCAAGAAACTCAATTCAGAGAACTCCCAGCTGACTCTGCTCCTGTAGAGAAATGCCTGAGATAATTCGCCTCAAAGAAGGACATTACTTTGGTTTATGTTTTCAGAGGTTTCAGTCCATGACTGTGTTCTCCTGTTGCTTTCAGCCCTTAGAAGCCCTATTGATCCTGTCAAAGGGATGTGGTGGGGGCTTAGTTACCTCATAAGTGACCCATGGAGATAGAGACATAGAAGAGGAAGGACTGGAGTCTCCATATCTCCTCCAAGGGCATTGCCATAGGGACCTATGTTCTTTACACTTGGCCCCACCTCGTGAAAGTTCTGCCAGCACCCCACGGCATCACAGGCTGGGAACAGCCCTCAGTAAGTAGGCCTCTGGAGTACATCTGGATCCACACTGTAGCAGTGACATTCTGGAAATGACAAACGTCCAGGTGAAGACACCAGCTTTTCTACTCATTAGGGATTCAGGTTTTGACTGAAAGGGGCTATGTGATGGTACGCAGGGCTAGGGCTATAGAACTGCTCTCTGTAGTAATAGTGATTGCCATTATGTAGGGCTATGCATTTGTCACTTGTCATAGAAACCTATGCCAGAAAGTATTTTTTACTCTACATAAGTTTTATCATGATGGATATAATAGCTGAAAGCCACTCCAAAGAAGACCCCAAGATTTATGAGATTCGGATTTGATCCTTCCTTGCTTGGCCTTGGCAAAGAACGAAAACCACTCTAGAGAAAAGGCTAACCCTGCCCGCAGCACCCCACACCTGCACAGGGTGGAGTTTGTGCAGCTGGCAGTTGTAGCAACGAGGACTCAGCTCTCAGAGACTTCTGGAAGCATTCCTGCTGCGGCTGGCTTGGGATGCCAGAGCCACAGGGGTGCCTGGCCCAGAACATCAGACACTACCAAGAGAATCCAACTGTTTAACACAGCCCCAAAGATATTTTTTGCCTACTCTACCCACCCACTTAAAGATAGATTAAATAAAACAATTTTAAAAGTTGAATCAATTACAAGAAAATTAGGTGAGAAAACGAGGTAATTTTGGAGGCATATTGCCTTTCAGAAAGGACTAAGGTCTTCGCAAGCAATGCTTCTCTAGACGATACAGCAGAAGTTACAAGACTCTTGGTTATGATGAGGGCTTTAGTGGAAGTCAACAGGGTTCAAAGGCACCTTGGCTATTGTGGGACTCTTCACACATTTGCTATTAGGCTCAATCGAACTTCACTGTCTCCAAATGTCTGTCATATTCTTTCTGTGCATTTTAAAGGCAGGGGAATTCGGGTATCTGGGTGAGTAACTGGTGACAGAGCTCAGGGAAAGGTGACCTTCATGAATTTGTCAGAAGCAAAATATCCACCCGGCCCAGTGGGATTAACCTTTGTTTTTCTGGATGTCAGTTTGAGAGTCTAACATTTTAATTTTTGTTCTGATCTCCTCAGGAATAAATTCTCCAGCTATCAAAATAATGGCCTTGATTATCAGGGGAGTTTGTAAGTGTGCCATCACCCACAGCCTCTGGATCAGGAGGCGATGTCATGGAAGTCATCAGACTTTCATTAAGACGCAACTGGGAAGATGTTTATCTAGCACCTTTGAGAAAGTTGATGATTTTCTTTTCTCTTAAGAAAATTCCCCCCAATCAAAAACAAAAGCAAAAACAGAAACAAAAGTCCACAAAGAATCGCTAATCAACCCAGGTCTACTGCTCGGAGCAGAGGCATATTGGCTACTTAGAACATGGGGTGTGCACACTGCCGCAGTGTTAAGTCAATTCCGATATTTGTTAGATACCATCCATATGGTTCATGCTTCGGTCAGTCTGGGCTAGAGGATGCTGACAGCAGGTCATGTTTATTTTGGAGCTGTTTCTGGTGGAGGCTTCATTCACATAAATTGCTGGATTGCATCTCAACATGGCAAGTTAGCAAATATATGTGATTTTTTTTTCTACATGGCTGACATTTCCCCGGAAAGGTTTCTTTCCTTGAGTTATGTGTCATTTCCTAGGAGTAATAAATACAAATGATGCCGGGAGACTGGGGGGGTCATCGGTGAGTTCAGATCACTGAATTTTACATGATCCTCCTGCCATTCATCAATCTCTTCTTTGACACAGGTTTCCACTCTGATTTCCTGTGGCTGGAGCTGTCACCATGGGTACTTATAAGTTCCCTCTTTGGCTATAAAACCACAGAGCTGGAAGGATCCGTACAGCTGGGGATAATTGAAGTGAACCCAGTGGCCTTGCACCCTGCCTTCCAGAGGTAATGGGAAGAGTTCATTTCAAAATTAAGGAATACTTAAAAAATAATCATGGGTCTCGTTACCTATTCCTGTCCTCAATGGATAGAAGCATCTTGCAAGCTTGCTGGCTACCTGGTCAAGGGTGTGTTTTCACAGGTCAGACGTGTGTCATTGACTTCTTAAACAGTGTACTGAGAGACAGCAGCAAGTTCAGTGCTTGTGAGCGATCTTTAGCCAGATGATGGGAGAGATCACATGGGGGTGTGGCAGTAAGTATTATGTCTCAGACTATATGGTCAAGGCCCACGTTGTTTAAGAAAATCATCTTCTAAGTTGTTTTACTAGGGTTTTATTTTGAGGCTTTTGGTTTTTTTTTTTTAACAGGTTGGATAGGAAGTGTCACCTCAACTTATTTCTTAGAGGCTTGGTCCTCACCTATTTATTTTAGGAGGCACTGGAAACATTAGGAGGGACCTAGCTAAGGGAGGCCACCAGGTATATGTTTTTGGAGCCTGTATCTTGTTCCAGGTTTCTTCCTGCCCTGTTTCTTCCCTAGCATTTTTGACTCCCAATGCCTGCCTCCTCTCATCCATATTCATAGATGAACTCTGACTCCTACTCCCCAAACCATTATGCATATGACCAGCCACCAGGCTCTGAATCCACTGGAATCACGAACCCAAACAAATCCTTCCTCCATGTAGTGTTTTCTATCATGTATTTGGCCATGCAATCATGCTACCTTGCCGTGAAAATGTATTTTCTCCTTACGTTTATGATTTTTTTATTTGTTCAGGGGAGTAAACAAAATAAGAAAAGCATCATGCTCATTTGCCAATGGTTAGTTATCATCAATAAATTAGTTAAAATCTGATTATTTAGAAGCATGCCTTTTATGAATTACCTAGGCTCCAGAGTTAGAGGTTTCTTGAATATTTTCTTCTAAGCAGGATGCTATTTATTTCAGCCAGCCTTGATGGAATTATGCCTGAATGACTCCCACTGCCTTTGTACTCACTGCTGAGGCTCCAAGTACAGCTAGAGGATTCCAGCTGCACTTTCTACCGGGCCTCTGTTTCCCCTTCGGTGTGACTGTACATCCGTCACACACACAAACACAAAAGACAGTACATGCAGTTGGTCAGCTAATAATTCCCTGGTGGCAAGGCCTGACACAAGCTCCTCATAAACACATACCCTGCTGCCCCCCACTGCCCCCAGGCTATGGCTTTAGTTAAGCCACTTTGCACAGAGATCCAGTTAGCGACCTCAGAACAGTCCAGACTCACTGCTTACTCTCAAATAACAGCGCAGTGTTTTCTGAGGTAAGGAAAGGCACAAATGTGAAGTGTCCCCCATGGAAATTAGGTGGATGATTGGCATCCAAGTGTTGATACTTTAGGAGATGATGGATGTTTGAGGAGATGGACCCTGCCTAGAGGAAGTAAATCATTGCGGGTGGCTCTTAGGATTGTTCCCAGGTCCTTTTCATCTGCTTCTTGCCTGCCACATGAGCACCCTCTGTCCCATGCTTCTGCCGCTGTGAAGCAACAGATCTAAGGGGCATATATACACATAAGCTGAAGCTTTTGAAACCATGAGGCACAACAAATGATTTCCTCCTTTAACTTGCTATGTTGGGACTGATAAGTTGGCTCAGCTGGCTAAAGGGCTTGCTGCCAAGCCTGACGACTTAAGTTCAGTATCTAGTAGTGAGGAGAGGATTGAGTTTAGCAGATATCCTCCAATCTCCACATGCACAGCATGCTACATGCACAGCATGCTACATGCACACCACGTTACATGCTGTGCACTCACATTTGCATACTGAATAGATAAACAATATGCAAATTATTACAGTTTTTTTTCATGTGGATGAGAAGTTTGACTTATACAGCTCGATCTTGACATTATCTGGTGATGGGTTTCTCAAAAACAACAACAACAACAACAACAAAAACGGGGTATGAGAGCAATTTCAAAGAAAGAGAGCACACTACTGTCTCTGGTTTCTTCTAGACATTGTAAAGCAAGGACCACTCAGGCAGCTTGGGTTCAGGCCCAGTCAATCAGGCTATAGCATAGTTTAAGAATGCCAGTGTAGGATGCCTTTTGTTATTTTCATACCCTCATATTCTAATAAATCAGGGACTGAAGGAAAACTTTTTCATATTTATATTCATTATTGTCTGTGTTATGTTTTAGGCCCTGTCACTCATTTGGAATAAATCAGGAAGTAATTATTTTTTCTTATCAAAATGTGTGTTTATCTAGGAATAGAATTATTAAGCTCTCAAAAAGTATTGATTTTTACATATTAATAAAAGTGCATTCAAGATGCACAAACAAAAAATAGGAAGGCTCTTTGTGTTTACATCATCTTATTTTAAGGCTTTATAGAACAATCTAAGAATGTTAGACTATTTCTGGGAGCAATTCATTCTTTTCTTTGGCCCTAGATTTGCACTTAATTATACCTATGCGGGGGTACACAACTCTTCCTCCACTGGAGAGATAGTTGCTTACTCTACAGCCTTGAGTTAGTAACAATGTTAGTGAAACACATACATACATACTCCATACAAGTAAAAGAATCATAACCATGTTAGAATAATTTCAGCACATGATGATGGGGACTAATGTTGGTACCTCTAGTACGAACTACTTGGAGTCAGTGAGTAGATGGGGAAACTTTTTGAAAAGACACATGTTGTATAATGCACGCTTCAACGGTATTTGAAACCATTAGCCATGAAAACACAAAGACTAAATAGTTCTATTACAGCAAACTTGACTGTTGAAAGTGGAGGCAATTGTATATATGATTGCAGACATTTTCCTACTTGAAAATTGAGACCCAACCCATATGTTGCCTATCTTTTATAGAACATAAATGATTATTTTAGAATGATTTTATTTCTCAAAACCTATTGAAAGTTTCCATGGACAGGCCTGTTGACTACAGTTTAGCTCACAGCACTGGCCTTTCACAGACATTTATCAAGACAACAGGTCTTTGTCTTCAGGGTATGCTTAGAGCACACGTTTTCTTTTTTCTTCTTGAGGCTAGCTGGGACTTCATGAACTAGATGTGAACCCAGTGATCAGTCTGTGCTTTCATATTCTTGAGTAGTTTATCAGAGATCTTAACATGACTATCATTGAGTAGATTACAGAGAAGGAAAACCAGAATGCAACTGGTCACCTTGGTTGTTTCCACAGATATTATCTAGTCTATATTTGGATTAACACATATAGCTACTATGTCTCTTCCAAAATATGTATTTACAAGATATAAACTCATTAAACTTACCAACCCAAACTTGTTCCTTTACGCCCCTCTGATCACTTATAAGCCAATTGAAGTTTATAATAAAATATCAATTTCCCAAGGCTTTATTTTCATAAAAGGTCAACATTTAATTTATTATTAAAAAAGTCTTTTTAGTTATTCATTTATAAATCACAATACTCAGTGTGTTCTGTGTACAGTCTGTGCACTTAATGAATTTTTGTTATTTTAAGCTATGTTAGCCATAGGTACAACATGATCACTATGGAATATATAGCAGTTTCTCTTATGAAGGGATTAAAAATTTTATTACCAAGGACATGCAAATTTCATGCATAGCTGATGGGCTATAGATCTAATCAACCTCTGGGAAAAACCAAACAAATTTTAAAAATCACACTCCGAGCTCTTTTTGTGTTTTTAAAGTGAGTTTTTTGTTTGTGTGCTTTTGGTTTATTTATTTATTCAAAAGATTACTTGTACAGAAGAGTTTTGTCTTTGGAATTTTATTCTTCCCTGCCCCTACACTGTTTCAAGCTTAAGATGGTTAAATGGAGTAATGTCTGAAATCTTTTGTATGAGATATTTAACCAAAGTTCTTGTCCAGTCCAGCAAAAGGAAAAAAAAAAGATTTTCTCTTTCTTTCTGCAGAAGGAAGCCTAGGGCCAGGAATGGTGGCCCATGCCTGTCACCTCAGCTATCCAGGAGTCTATAGCTGGGAAACCACCAGAGACCAGGATGTGGATCAGCCTGGGCAACACAGTGAGATGATTTCCCAAAGAGAAGAAAAGGCCACAGTTCCCAAAGACTGATGCTCTATTTCCACCAGCCTCTAAGACAAAGGCTAAGTAGGAGATCCATGAATACTTTCTTAAGTTCCTCCTTTTCAGTTCCTTTTTAGTTTGGGGGGGAGTTCTTTTCCTCCCAGTCACACAGAAACATCATTCTTAAAGGGCTCTCCGAACTCCAAGGACGTTGACTGACCTGAATGGCTAAGCTAGGGGCTTGCTCAGAGAAGACTTACTTTCATTTTATCAGAAAAGCAGGATTGATATTCTTAGTTTTGCTAAGAGAATGATCAATTTTCCCAGAAAAGATACTTTCAACTGCAAAGGAACCAGGGTAGAAAAAAGAACAGAGCTCATTGAAAACGCTGCATTATTGATGCAGAAACCTGAATTTCATGTATTGGTATGATTTCAATGGATGTACATGAAGATATTCTTAAAATCTCAGCATATATTGAGTGACACATCATTATGACATAAAATTAAACTTTAGAATATGAAAGTCAATGGGTTATGGTTGAGGGACGTTTGTTTTTAAGATATCCCATATAACATATTTAAAAAGGTCCAGCACACACATATCATTCCATATGTAATATGGTACTTAACAGGTACTTTTTCTTTAATTAGTAGAGGAAAAGAAAGACATTGCATCTGGATTCTTTCCTTTTCACATGTAGGATTACTTAAACTTCTGAGTCTCATCAACTAGAGTTTTCTTCCTATGTTACATCCTGGGCCCTGTGGCGGTGGATCAACAATGAACAAGAGGCAGATTGTCTCATGGGTAACACATACGAGAGCCTACGATACTGGACCCTGCCTTAAACATGTGTTGATCAAGTACCAGGGTTGAATATATCGATAGGATTCAGAAACTTCTTATCCTGTGGAGAGGTTTTAGGTGGAAGAATTAATTTCTTATCCTCATTCCCACATGGTGAACTGCACTCTTCTAAAATGGCTTGGAATAAAATGCCAGGAGGCCATCTATGAAATACCAGGGGCTTATGGTGGCCTGGTTATTTACAAATCTAAGAAGCACTGGTTCAGTGTCCTGGGTTTCCAAATATCAGTTAGTTCATACAATTTCTCCTTATTCTTCCTTATCACTAAACACCACTAAGAATAGATAAAATTAAATAAACGCACAAGAGATAGGGATGATGTGGTGAATCTCCTGACCCGAAATGCGTTTTTCACAGAGTACGTGTCCAGCCTGCAGTTTTCTCCCTTCCTCTTATGAATGTAGTCCCTTTCCATGTATGGCATTTCTCCAGAAAGGGAGGCTCAGATAACGGCAACAGCAATGTCCAGAGAGAATTCAGTCTTTGTATCAGCCAGTGTCATAATTTGAATATCTCTCCTTTGCTATAGAAGGAAAATAAACCTGCCACGAAAGTTAATTTTTTAATTATTAAAAATATGCGATAATAGGTGGAATATCATTATTTGATCACTGTTCCACGTTATTTTATATTCCGGTCACCTCTGGCAAAGTTTTGCACAGCCTTGGACTCATGCGGTTGGTGCATGTGTCTTAAGTTCTCAGGGAATCTAAGGTCAAACAGGAATACAGAGCATTGAATTATAAGGTGTCTCCTGCACACCCAGTTTAAATGTGCTGTGTCTAAATCCCATCTCTGCTGTATGCAATGGTGTCGACAGTAAAACCATCAAAGACCCTTTACCAGACAAATGTCAATAATATGGGTCACATATCTGTCCCCTTATTTTTTCATTTTGTAGAACTTTATAGTATTGTCCCATTATATTTATTAAGCACCCTGATGCACATATTATAAAATTATATTTTTACTTATTAGGCAGCTCAAGAAAGGAATGGAGACCTCAAACTCCTGCAATGGGCAATTGTTATTCTCTATGCTAGCACGTGTCTTAAGAAATCTATAGGGTAACACTGATATGATACAATAGGAGATAATTGCTTATACATAAAGGAAAAGCAAAAGGACTTCACACAACTCAGCACTTTACATCGTGTGATGTGGTGCTCTGAGCCAGGCTTGTAGCAGATCCTCCTTGTCACTTTAATGCATAGCTTTGTCCCTGATCACCTCCTTGCTCAGCATGTTGCAGGTAGTAGGTTGGCCTGATTATTATAGAGGACAATTGCTGCTGTGACATCTAGCTCTCCCATTCATCAAGACAGTTCATTGCCCCACAACCACGGTTCTGACGTCCACAACTCACACAAGTGCCACAGCCATCACGGTGCTGGCCATATTAATATTATGAATAGTGCCCTCTGGCCAAAATCAGTTTCATTCTGTTAGTTTATCTAAAAGAGGTCTTTTTACTTTAACTGGAAGCTTAAACAAGTATGAGTCTCCCCAATTGTTCTAAAAGAAAATCACATAGCGAAACCCAATTTTTGTGACTCTGAGTTTTCTGTTTAATTTTTTTTTGTGTGTGTGTGTGTGTGTGTGTGTGTTACTTACACTAAGTGTAGCTGTCCCCTTATGTGAACTTTCTTGTCTAATGACCTTCTTGGCTGGTACTTAGACTTTTAAATAAGCGCCTTGGTTCTAGTCCCCAAAGACAACAGAAAAATCAAGTTAAAAAAGTCTGAGCCTAATCATGTATTTTTCATGCTTGCGCTTTGCCTGAGAGCAGTTCAACTTAAGCAAACAGTTGCTCGGCTCTAACAACACCCTAAAAAGCCTAGATGAGCACAAAATCAATGCAAATCTATAGAAGCTCCGCGTTCTCCCATTATAGCAGGAGATGCATTTGGCAGGCGAACAGCCACTTACTGCAGACAGAACGGCACCGCCCTGTAGCCCACACTCACTCTCAGGGTTCCCCCTGCAGTTGACTGCCTCTAGATTCCTGCATAGCGCAGAGAGAAGCTGCCATAGCTCAGGAGGGCCTGGTGCAAAAACACTGAGCCCATAGGTTTCAGTCTCAACCTCCCAAGTGCTGGCTTCTCCCTAAAAATGAGTAGAGGCTCTGACCCAGTTCCTCCTTGGTTCTTCATGATGTTATGAGCACTTCCATTTGAACATTCAGGGATTAGGTTGCCTAGGGAAATACATGGCTGCTCTCCATGTGCCTGGTGTGGTGCTGAATGCCGTATGCACAGTTCTACATGTTATAGCATTTTCTAAGGAAGGGGCTGTTGTCTCTCTGTTCCAGTTCGTTGTGAAACACCAGGAAGTGGGGCACTGGAATCCACTTCTTAGGTGCGAGGGTCAAGTAGGTTGTCCCTGAATTTGTATATTTGAACCTTTTAATTATTGGGCATTGGTAGGAGGTAGAGCCTGGCGGATGATTCTCATGTTGTGGGTGAAGAGCCATTATAAATGAATTGATGTTTTCCTTGACAGATGCAGTTATGTCTCTGTTCTTACCCACATGTCCTCTCTCCAGATTGTTGCTGTGGTAGAAAGCAAAAGACCCCTACAAGATGTAGCAGCCTGATTTTTTTTTTGTCTAGTTGCCAGGCTTAAATAAGTTTCTTTCCTTCACAAATTACTAGGCTTCATGCATTCCTTCCCCTTTTCTGCCCTGTACCAAACCCTACTTTACAGACGAGAAACCTGAGTAAATACTCAGCAAAGAGGAGAAAACCTTTGACTTGAAAAGTGCTCCACATATAGTGGCCATGCCAAAGGCAGAGGACTATCCCCAACATCTAGGTTGTCGTCCCAACCCTTTTTAGAGAGCTCACCGTCCTTCCCTGAGGAAGAGCGTTGAGGCCGAGGACCTGCAACACTCAAACCTACTTCTTTGGCAGAATCCCTCTGGAAGCACACTGGGCCTAAGTAAGTAGACCTGCTGGCCCAGCTCCGCTGAACTACATCCAGAAATACAGAGAAACGTGGATACCAAGAAAACCATTACAACACACTAAGCATTGTCCTTAAGGTGAGGCAATGGAAGACATGATGTAATGGGACATGGGAGCAGGAAGACAGCGGTGGTGGAATAAGAGCAGAGACAGCAAAATCTCAGATGACGCCGAATGGGAGGGCTCTCAGTGTGGCTGTTCTTTAAGACACAGTAGCTTGCAGGATCCTGGGCACACACCTGGGACATCCTCAATTCCTTTATGTCCGTACTTATGTCCTAACACTGAATCACCTCAGAATACTTCTGTACCAGTAACGGGGTCACGGGAAGATGGAGGCTTGAACTAAAACGTGCGATCCTTTTGCTATATGATTTAGTATGGCAGATTGAGATACGCATGGGTGGGTATAAGGTAGAATTAGGTGAGCCGATACAGGCTGGGTTCTCTCTCAGGGCAGGCTCACAGGAACATATGGGATACAGTTCCATGTTTCTTTGGGATTTTTGTCTGAAAGGGCTGGAAGGAGGAAAGGGAGAGGAATGGAATGAGTGTAATGTGGAAGACAAAACAGAAAGAGATAGATAGAGAACTTAATGTATTTTTACTCCTACTTGAATTCACATATTTTACCAATTGCCTGCAGTGCTAAAAGAGAAGCTAACCTTTTTCTTAATATCAAAAGATATTTTCTTAATATATTAATAAAAACTTTCTGTGCCTATTTTGAGGAGCTCAGAGCACGGTAGAGTGAGGGACAAACAGCAAACAAGTTGTAGCATAATGAGGAGGAGCCTGAGATAGCTCCTCCACCGAGAGTTGGCATCAGGGAATGCCTTCCTCCCTGGGGGAGCCAGAATCATGGTCTGACTCAAGGCTGGCTTTGTCAGGCCGATACTGGATGTTCACAGCCAGCTACAGTCTACGGTGAGAAGGCAAATAGGAAATCAAGTCGAATCAACCCCAGGCTGACCTCTGGCTATACATGGCCTCGCCGGGAAAGGGGCCCTTCTCTTTTTCAGATTGCAATCAGTCTTGTGTTGAGATTATGATGGAGACGGTCACAACCTTCCAGATGACTAATCACTCATCTCCCCCCGCCCCGCCCCGGGCGTGTGACTAATTGACTGAAACTGAACAAAGCCTGACATCACTGACTAGAAGTTTTGAGAAGCCATGTGCTGTACTCTTCCGGACCTATGATCGTGGGGCAAGCAGATGGTTCTGTCCGTGTGAGTAGACTGAAATGCTACCTGCTCAGCCACTTATTACACTCAACTGAGCAGGCCACCAGCTTATTTCCTTCATCCTATTAACAGGTCCTTCTGCACGTCTTCCTCCTCACCCCTTTCTCTGAGGTAGTTGATGGTAATAACTGTTGTTAGTCTGTGTCACAGATGTGAAGGATGCTTGAGAGCCCAAGGACTTTGTCCCAAGCAAGATGGCTGAGGGGTGGTGAAAAGACGTGATTTGAGTCTACTTATTTGGGTCTGAGAAGCCACTCTGTTTATCGCTCTTATCCACTTGGCTCTGACATTAGAAAAGGACATTTTCTACTCTGACAAAGAGAACAGAATGGAGCCTGTGAGTATGAGCTTCTGCCTTATTAAAAAAAAAAGTGAATTGGCCTTTCTTTGTCGATGAATTCTGCTCGAGATTTCTGTGGGCATCCACATAGTTTCTTTCCTTACCGCCTCTTAGATTTTACAGTGATTATGCCTTTTCCTCTCTGTAGAGGTTCTCCGGTTGATGTGAAATGATCTCTTCTACCCCTAAAGATAGGTGAGTCACTCACTAGTTCAGTCTGCAGCGAAACAAGGCATATTTCAAATCTGTTCTCTGTTGAGCTGAAGACTGCCACTTTAGTGAGCTACACCAAAATGAACTGGGATGAATACCACATGGACCAGTACTGATCACAGCCTAGCACTGAGAAATGCTCCTCTGCTTTAATTAACATGACTCACCACCAGTCCTTTGTACATACATGCACACTCAACATGAGTATTTGTATACATGGGGCCAACACAGTTGTTAGTGGTAGCAGAACTCACCTTGGAAATGCTTCATGTGCTCAAATGCTTGTCCCTTTTGCCTCTTCCAAGGCCCTGTCCATGGCAATCATATCTGTGAGCTCACTGACTTCCTATCGGCTGCCTCAAAACAAAAACAACAAAAACAAACTGAAAAACCTAGGAGCTCCCTCAGCTCCTGCTGCAGGGGCTTCTTTGTTACACATGACCCTGCCTCCCCCA
>LOEQ01001327.1:0-29844 GCA_001685075.1 Bramus lutescens
CATAATGTCCATTTTTTTCTACTTCTTCTGGATTAGGGTGTTCAAGTCTTCCTGATATATGTTTGCTAGGTTCTGGTGTTATCATGTTGTTTTTCAGATTGTTGGAGGAATTCTTGCATTGGCGCCTGACCATCTCTTCCTTCAAATGCTATCAGATGGGTATTCTGGTACAGGATCAGGGCCCCTTGCTGGCCATGGACCTTGCAGACAAAAGGCTTAGCTTGCTGCCTGCAGGCTTAGTGAAACAAAGGAACTCTTGCCCTGTTGCACTCACCATCCTGTCCCAGCCGCAAAACAGGCTGAGCTGGGGGATCTTATGGCCCAAAAGAAGGGAAGGGCTGCCTAGGAGCAAGCCGGGATGGGATAGGAAGAGAGAGGCAATAGCTGGGGAGAGAAGCCCCTGCAGAAAGACCAGAAAGATTAGGGGGTTGAGCATTCTCTGTGCTCCCTTTTCCGGGGCTTCTGCCGCTGGTCAGGAACACACTCACCCCTTCGCTCAATCTTCTGGTGAGCTAGTATCTTAAAGGCTATCAGCTTAAGGAGCATAATGTGCTCCCACAGCATTGATGGATTTATTAAAATTTATTATTTCTTAAAATAAATTTATTATTTATTAAAAACTTGTTTTATTTTGTGCAAGTTCCTGTGTCAGGTAACTACAGATGTTTTGAGTTCATCATATATGTAACAGGCACATAAGGTTCAAAGGATAACATTTAGATGTAACAGGCATGTCAGGTTCAAAGGATAACATTTCACAGGGCATTTTCTTATCTCCCAGATCTCATAATCTTAATGACCCCTCTTCTGAAATGTTCCTTAATCTTTGTGGGTAAGAGTTGATAATTATGTCTCAACTATGGCTAGACATTCATAGTCATTCTTTTCAGCACTTTTTAGGAGTTATTAACCTCTGTGTTAATTATTACTCAAAACATTTCTGACTTTGGTTGAGAGCAACACAAATATATGGCTATGAATGTAAATACTTAAGGGATTTTGACAAGTTGAACATTTAAAACAGCATCAAACATTCTCTGTTGGGATTCAGTGAATTGCCTACCTGTGGGTACCATGCATGAATTCCTTCCTCTGGGACAATGCTTAAGTTCAATCAAGAGAGTAACTGGCTATCATAATACCTGGTCATGCTGGTTTGCACCAGTAGGCATATCTTACATGTCTGGTTGGTATAGTAACATGGAGGCTCCAGCATTGGGTAAGATTATTGATGCCTTCTACCTTCAGCCTGAATAGCACTTCCCAAAACTTTGAAATCTAGCCAACTTGGAGTTTCTTGTTCCATTAAACAATGACTTCTCTATATCCTCATCCACAGTACATGTTATCTTCAGCAACAGGCCTTTCTTCTTGTTCTTTTAAAAAAGTTTTAATTTCAAAATTACAATGAACTCAAGATGTTATACTCAGGCTTACATTTTAAAGAAAAAGTAAAAGTGAAATTATAAAAATCTTACAACTCATGTGTAATTGTAACTAGAAGCATTCTCTATTCCACTGGTCTCCCTAAACCAGATTCTCTCTGCCCACCAGTTTCCCACAGCCACTTATTAAAATAATCACTCTGGGGCTTAATGTTTGTAACAGTTATCTGGCCAAGACCTTAGGCTATTACTGGTTAGCTCTTTCTATAAATTAACCCATATCTACTAGTTTATGTTTTACAATGGGGCTTATGGCTTATTACCTCACATCTTGCTTCTTGGACAGCTCCATGGCATCTCCCCAATTCTGTCTTCTCTCCCTCTGTATCTTTGTTTGGACTTCCGACCTAGCAATATTTTGCCTGGCTATTGGCTGAAACTGCTTTATTTATCAACCAATAGGAGAAACACATAGTCACACCATACATAATGACAAAAACATGCCACATCACATAGTCTCAGGATAAAGCACATAAACAATGAGCCCCATGATTTCTGATTCATGGCATTTGATCTACTATGATATATACTCTAGTTGAATTATTTCAAGCCATTTAGGAACTGAATTTCCAAACTGAGTATAAGAATTCACAATCCTTATTGTATAACCAGAAAATGTTGTAAATCATAATTTTTATGTTAAGCTGACATTTCTTTTTAAATAGATAAAACATTTAAATATGGGAAGGGCTCAAAATGCCCAAATCAGAGTATTAAAAGGTAAAACTTGTTCTAGGCAGTAATGTGGTGATTCTCCCACAGGCTTTACCATTGGGAAAAATCAATCCACAATGATACAAGAATGAAACTCGGTTCATCCAGATTTTATTGTAATCAGTGATGGAATAGGACTTGTAGAGCCTCATCCAAATCATTTTACTTTACACATATTTAAGTACAGCACATTTTTTAAAAAAATATCCTAATAGAATAATTAACTCAGTTTCTAGTGTACAACAATTTGAAACATGTTTACATTAAGATTCCTTACAAAGTACATTTTGCCTCTTTCACAAGAATGGATACTATTGACTCAGAGACAGTACCCAAGATTTAGTGTCTAGGAAGCTCTAATGAGCTAATCATGACACCTGTGTGTGTCATGAGTAGCCTGGCCCTAATAATATAGAAGTTTCTCAGTTGTTGGAAAGCACAAGTGGTGTCACTCATAAGAGTGGAATTTCTGGTCTAAAAACAATTCTCAAGATTTGGGGAAAAGAACTTCAATAAGTGAAAACATACATTCTGGGAGATAGGGGCCAAGCATGTCTCATCAGATACTAAAGTTTCACCAGGCTATAAAACTACATCATTCTTATCATTCCAGGAAGAGCAGCTTTGTACCTCATTCCATTGAAGAGGCAAAATGTCTAACTTCCTTGGTTTCTCCAGTGTTTATCTGCATGCACAAGGCCTTTGTGTCCTTTACACAGAAGTGCTGATGCCTTTAATCCCTGCACTCACACTCAGGAGGCAGAGGCAGGTAGAGCTCAGTGAGTTCAAGGTCAGCTGGGTCTACAGAGCCTGTTCCAGGACAGCCAGGTCTTCACAGAGAGACTCTGTATTAACACAACAAACACAAACGCAAATAACTATAAGGTTAAAGCTTTGTAGGAGAGAGGGAGTCATTTTCTTAGTGATGAAGTCTCATGTAAGTGCCCACGTGCCAGGAAATAACTTTCTCCCATGAAAATAATCCTAACTTAACTCACTGGGCCCCAAATCCAAAACAACAAACAAAAGTCATGAAAATATGAGTCTGCTTGTTGGAATGAGGACTGAGAGGAATATGAGTTCCCAGATTATATTTGTGTAAAATTGTCAAATAATAACAAAAATATTCAAAAATACTCAATCAAATAAACAGTCACTCCAAGAGAATAAGTATCTACTTCTCTTCAAAGTTTGATCACACTGGAATTTGTTAAAAATGTTTGTTTTGTTTTTAATTGTGTATATGTATGTTTGGGTGAGGTGTATCTGCATGTGACTGCAAGTATACTCAAGGAACCAAAGAGGACATAGGATTCCTGGAGATGGAGGTACATGTGGTTGTGATCCCCATGACGCGGATATTGGAAACCCAGCTCAAGTCTCCTGCAAGAACTGTTTAACCAAAGATAATATTTAACCAAATAGCCATATCTCCACCTCACAGAAATATAGTTTTAAAAGCATGTCCGTGTCAAATTCTCAGCTGAATACTATGGTCAAAGGCGATTAAATGTTTGTTCTGCAAAGATCATTGTCATTTAAAGAATGTGATGATCCAATAGGAAAATACAGCCCCGAATAATTGACACTGAAGGGACGTGAATATAAAACGATGATTGCGGTTCCTGTGTAAATGGTAAAGACTGCACACTGGAAATTTATCAGCAAATAATGATCCTCTAAAGGGAGTAGTACTTTCCATATATGGATTAAAATGGCTTCCTGAAATCTATGCTTCAAGTTTTAAAACATAATTCCGTAAGAATGGAAGCCTTACATATTTGACTCCTTTTCATTCTAACGTATTTTAAAAATAGGCATTATACTTGTTTTCTATGTGTTTAATACCTTTCTCCGCACAGAAGAGAATATTTTGTAGAAGCCATTTATCTGCTCCCATTGGAAGACAGTATTCATCAGTTAACCAGTCCGCGTAACAAAAACAGTAAGGGAAGCAGTTGGAAGGCCTTATGATAGTGTTATATAGCTTTGGTTAGGAAAATATTCATATCCAATTAATTTACAAGTTTTAAAACGGCAAGGGGAAGCAATTTCTGGGTCATATTTCCCTATATGTACTACTGTGCTTTCTGATCAAGATTTTATTGTTTCAACATGCACCAACATATTCAAGTAATTCTAAGCTACTATATTTCTACGTGATTTAAGACACTTGGGTGTCTCCTGTTTTCCCCTCTGTTTGCAGGTGAGTGCATCTATCTACTTGATCAGGGTTCTCTTTACAGTTTGGAAGAATGATAGCAGTTCAATTCCCATCCCACATGTTTCGCTTTCTGTGCACAGAGATTTCTTGTTGTTTTGTTTCTTTTTTTTCATGATTTTTCTCTCTGCTCTGCTACCACATGAGGATTACATTGATGCATGGATCACTGCTGTATCCAGCCACCAAAAACAGTAATTTCCACATTGTATTCAGTCAGTTTTTGTCTATTTTCTATTTTCCTTTTATAAAAGGAACTGAACACTTTATGTAAAATGTTACTTTTTGGTGATAGCGCTGGACATGGTGAAAGCTTAGGAGACACAGGCAGTGAGTTAGACATTGCTTCAGTTAAACATGACAGTCATTCTGCTAGAAAAGGGGTCAAGGCCTGAATAGGAAGCAGTGTTTGAGAATGGTGGAGACCATTGCCAATTAAAGTTAGTCTGTCAAAGGAAGAGACTCTTCAGTGTTAGGTGAGGAGCCGTCCTACGTAAACTCGTTATCAAACAGGCAGGTGCTTGGGAGAGATACACAACAAGATGGAGGTGCATCAGGAACATATACAAGTTAGAGCAATTTCATTTGTACTTATCCTCGTGTCTGAATGGGTTGCATAACCCAACAGCGGTGGGACCAATGGCGGAGCAGAGCTAATGATGTATTAATATGGGTGCTAGTCCAGATTTCTGAAGGTTCTGCCCTGAGGAAGAAGCATGACCTTTGACCCTTTTTATATCCCATCCTGCTACTCATAGTGAATTACACTTCTGTGGCTATTGGTGTGGCAGATTTACATGCTCTCTCTGGCTCTCCCTCTCCCTGTCTTTCCACCCTGTGTGAATGTGTAGGTATAAATATAGAAAGAATGGATATAGATATGAGTGTAATTGTGTGTGTGTGTGTGTGTGCTTCATCCATACGAGTATGAGGGTGTGTATGTCAGTGCACACACATAGAGAGGCCAGAACAGAATGTTGAGTGTCGTTGTGTTTTTGTCTTTTATTGTCTCAAGATGTGGTCTTCAATCAGGCTAGAAATTCACCATTTCGGCTATATTGGACAGGCAATAAGCTCTTTTCGATCTGCCTAACTCCACACTGTGATGTTGGGTTCTTGCTATACACAGCCATTCCTGGGGTTGTGCATGACTGCCAGGGATCCAGACTTAGGTGCTCCTTTGCAGAGTATGTATTCCCACTCAGTGAGTCATCACCCTAGAATCCACCTACTTATGTTAAGCAATGATGGTCACTTTAATTTGTTGTAGAAATAGATCCCTGACTAAATAAGAGGCTGTGGAAATATTTCAGTGGTTAAAAACATATGTTGCTCCTTAGAGATCCAAGTTCAGTTCTTATAAACCATGTTACATAGCTCACAACCGCCTATGATTCCAGGACCAGGGCTACCGATATTCTTTACTGGGATCTTTGGGCAGTCATATACCCCCCCCCACAGATACATGTGTACACATCATTTAAAAAAATAAAGGAAATCTTTTTAAACATTAAAATAAATAACAATAAGTAAAAAACAAGCAACAAAGTAAATAAATAGACAATTACCCCTTATTCCACCTATAAATATATTCTTTAAATGATTAAGTTTCTACTCTGTACCTTACACAGTACTCAATCCTTTAGAATGCCTGTAATGCAGACAATTCCACCTGATAAGCCACATTTTTATCAGTTTTTAATATTTGGACAGAAAAATCTAGCTAACTTTAATGCCTAAAATAATAAGTGATAAAAACCCTATACCTAAGCCAGTCCATCTCATGTCTGATTTTCAGCTCAAAAAGGCAATCTAGTTTACCATTATTGTAGTTAAATAAGAATTCACACCATTGAATTAAGGATTTTATCTCTTAGATAATTTTAGCAACTGCATCTTAATTCCCTGGAAGGTTGGATCCTTGCACCTAAACACAATACATCATTAGATATTAAGCTCACTAAGTAGCACAAGTTTTCTAGTCACTGAATCCTGGCTAAGAGTCATCTTAATCATGTTATACCTGGTGTTCCTGACTGCTACATGGTTACAAGAAAGTAAGCTATTAACTGTATTAGGTATCAAGTAATCAGCCATACATTGAGTCATACATAGAGAAAACCAAAAGACAATTTTATAACCTCATTGTATAGTTACACAGAATATCTATTTCCCATAACTAGGATATATATTTATGTGAGAAAAGAACTTTTTCAATCTTGAGAAGTACTGGAAGCCTCTTAGACCTTTATCCTAATTGTGCATTTTCCACATTTGCTATGCTGAAGCGGGGAAAAACAAGTCATTTGGCATGTCTGTTTTGTAAATTTGATCCCTTGGATCACAAGATTTCAAAACAGGCATCAAAATCAAAATGCCATATAAAAATCATTTTATACATTGCGTTTTTATTCATTTCTAATGGAACTAAAATCCTAGAAAGAAAAACAGAATGGTAAGCGTGACATATTAGATAGCAGAATTCGAATGAGCTGAAAGGATGTGAGAAGACAAGAAACCAGTCAGAAGAGCATGAGAGTTCATCTTACCCTGGATGAAGACCAACCTCCCAAGTAAAATATGACACAGAGGAGGATCAGTATGTCGCATGGCATGCAACAGTGCAAATTCTGGATAGAATGCAAAAAGTTAAAAGTATTAAATTATTAGAATCAAGGCTAAAGTTAATGGGATGGGTGTCTATGGAGAGAGGGACAGGGATTTGAATTTTAAGGAATTCAAAGAGGTATGGCCTCAGTTCATATTGACGGGAGTTGTTCAGAAAGTACAACTGAGGTAAAATACCATAAAGTCCAACTATGTGTTAGACAATGACCAGCACTGGATATCATCAATGGAAGCAGGTTCCAGACTAACATTGTGGATGATGATGAACGGTGATTTCAAGTATGTGTCATCTCTTTGAAGAAAATGGGAGGCTAGTACAGACATCTTTAACAACAAACTAGGTTGACAAGATGGACCACTGATTAAAGGCACCTATCAAGGTGGCTCTGTGATTAAAGGGACCTGCCACCTACACTGATGACCTGGGTTTGATCCCTAGAACCCAAATGGTAGAAAGATAGCATAGAATCTTCCAAGATATCCTCTGATAGGCACTGAGAAACATAACAGGTATTCCTCAGGCCTTCATATTCATGGGTGCACTTGTGGACATGTTCCCCTTATAGACATGTACCCCCAAAAGGACACACACATGCATACAAAATGTATAAAGTTCTTGGAGATGTTTTGTTTTGATTTTTATTACTTTATTCAATTTATTTGATCTATTAATTTCAGGCTAAGATATTCTTCACCTTTAAATTTCATCATGAAGAAGGTTAGAAACATAGGTGCCCCTCTACAAACCTTTTATACCTTACAGCACTGAGAAAATATGAGCTTCTAAATGTCATGAAAAGCAATATGGAAATATATGGAAATAAATGAGTTAGCTAGGCTTTTCCTCCTGAACCAAATAATAAGTTCTTCCATTCTCTTTTCCTCCAAGCCCTGTCATCAAGGGTTAGTTAGGATCTGCCTTCTTCCAAGGATAAAGCTAATGTGATATAGAAGAGTTGTTTTTGGAACTGTGAATATTATGGTGACATGCAGAGCAAACACGGTATATGAAATTGGTTGCAAACTTCCTAGGGAATGATTTACCTAATTGTACATGAGGTCAGAGGGAGAGTATAACTCATGAGCATTGAATATCAAACCCAAGAATGGAGTGGAATGTTATTTTATTTTGATAAATAAGTCTTGCCTCAAGACTAGAGGCAAATTTAAAGCCACTAGATGTCAGTCAATGGTGACCCACACTCTCAATCCCAGAAATTGGGAGATACAGACAGAGTCAGATGGATCTCTGTGGAATAGTTGTAAACTATGAAAAATAAATATAAAACATGTGGGTAGGTGAGAGCAAGTTGGCTGAAAGGATCTTTGGTTGGTGGACAGCTAGAGGGCCATGTTGATATTCATAGTGTGTTGGTCTATGCTTCCACCAAGAACCACGTCTTGGTCAATAGTCCTGATACAACTGGGAGCCATGCTGATGTCCTTGGTCATGTTACTACCTAAGGTCATTCAAATGTCCATGGCCTATGCCACCTCCTGAGGCCATGTCATGTAGAGAGCCGCGTGGAGCCGCACCTTAAAGATGGCGCTGGCTTCCGCTCTCCGCGATCCCGAAAGCGAGTGCTCTCTGTGACAAACAACTCCATATATGGCCGGAGTCCATTTGAGCAGTGATCACTCCCGGATCGCACGATGGTCGTAAGCTGCTTGTGTATGCATGGACCAATGGACAGTGCCTACGTGGCGATCCGGGGTTGGCGGCCTTGGCCTACTTAAGGGCTGGGAGAGGCTTGCCCGGGGAGAGAGAGACACCATTGTTAAAAAAGGTCCTGCATAAACCGCTGACAAGAAGAGCTCCCGTGTTGCGTCATTCCTTGCTGGACNAGAGATAGACGCGACAATGTCACTCTTCATGGGCTGAGGTGCCACATGGGGCTGTGTTGATATGGGAGGCCTGTGCGGCCACATGGGGTTATCTAGATGTCTGTGACCCATCTGTGATCTGTGCTGCTGCCTAAGGTCATGTTGGTGTCTGTGTCCCATTTTTCCCTAGAGGTCATGCTGATGCCCATGGTCTGTGATGTCACTCAAACTAGGTGGAGGTCCTTGGAGCATGCTGATGGTGGCAATCATATAGATTTTCTTGGACTGTAATGTAGCCAGAAAACATGTAGAGGCCCAGGATCTAAGCTCCTGCTGTCTTTGAAGGGCAAGGAAGGTACATTTTCAATAACATCAGTGACTGCAGAAAAATAGTTGAGAAGGAGGGACATAGAAGGCTTCTGTGACAACCCCTAACCTCACCCCAAGTGCCCCAACAAAAGTACAGCCTAAAAACAAAAACATCAAAGAGAACTCTTAAAAATTATAATAAGACGTAGTACTCTTGAGGCAGAGACAGGTGGACCTCTATGATTTCAAGGCCAGGCTGGTTTACAAGAGTTAATTTCAGGACAGGCACCAAAGCTTCACAGAGAAACCCTGTCTCAAAAAACAAACAAACAAACAAAATACCAAAACAAACAAACAAAAACAGAAATTGTGATAAGAACATTCAAGTGTAGTTCTCTCCACAAATGAGGGTTTCTGGCAGGAGCACTGGTGGAGAAGGACCCTAGAAGTTTGACCTGCTCTAGTGAGTATATGGACAACAGAAATTGGCTTCTTTTTCCTTTGTTTTTGTTTGTTTGTTTGTTTGTTTTTTCAGGGAAATGGAAGTGACAGGGGTGAGTGCGCAGACGTGAGGGGCAGGGAAGTGTGATTGGGTACATGTTGTGAACCTTCCATATGATCAATAAAATGTTATTGGGAAATAAATAATAAATGGACTTTCATTGGCAGAAAACTGAAAAAGCAATTAGTTTAGATTTATTATACATCCTTATAAAGGACTAGTAAAAATAAAATGAGAAAATATTATCAAAAAAGATTATACAAAACTCTGCTTCAAAAACAACCTAATATGCTTTATTTGCAATAGATAAATGGTAATTGAGCAAAGTTATAAAGTATAGTATGATGTTTCAATAAATATACACAATACTTAATGATCACATCAAGATAATTTACATACTCATTATCATAAACATTCATTTCTTTGGAAAATTATTCAAACACGTCTTGTCATCATCACGCAAGGCCAACCTTGAGGACCATGCCTGGCTCACAGCAGCCACTTGTTGATACTGGATAGTCCCACCTAGCTCCCTCTCACATTGTCTGTCCTGGAGCCACTACCATTCCTGACACACCATTTTGAAAATACCTCCTCAAAACAAGTGATAAAACTTATTTTTATTTGCTTCCCTGCATATTGACTTGCCTTTATTTTAAAGCTCTTTCTTTATTTCTTCTCCATTACTAAGTAATCACCTGCTATTAACCTCAGGTTTCTCAATTTGATCATCTTTTTTTCTCTCTCTATTATGGCATCATTTGCTTCTCCCTCTTCACCTTTCATCACAGGCACAGACTGTGCTATAGAGCTGTTTCTATAGAGCTCATTTTCCTGGATCTTTGCTCCTGTGAATCCTACCTGCAGTTGCTGTAAAGTGATTTAATTCATGTTGCATGGGACCTGCTAGATGACTAAGGAAAAGCACTTCCTGCACTAGCTTGAAGGCCTGCAAGGCCTAAGTCTGATCCCGAGAGAGCAGTTAATGATGAAAGGAAACGGGTTACTGCCCAAAACTCTTTTCTGATCTTTACCTCTACTCTATTATGTATGTCCCCTATTCCCACACACAATAGAAATGGATAATTGGTTTAAAGAATGTGTTTATACTAACATTTAGAGATCTTTTTGTCATTATTCCCTCAGAACATAGAAAACCAATAGTTTTGTGGAATTTATGCTGTGTTAGATATTATAAGTAACTGGATATGATCTCAGTAAACAAGATTATATGTGTAGTTATAAATACTAGATATTCCATTTTAAGTAAAAGACTGGAATATCTGTGGGCTTTAGTATGTACAGAGATGTCCTGGAACTGAATCCCCTAAGATACCAAAGGAATTTGTCACATCTTTATATTCTTTGATATACTATACAATAAAAATTATTTTGTGTCTCTACATCATGGCTGATTGTTGTCCTTGCTGACGACTTTCACAAGGTTGCTGAAGTGGAAAGCACTACAGACAACTTCATTTTGACTTCATTTCACTTGGAACAAATTTGTAAATTTCGAATCCTGCCATTTGTCATTTCAAGATACACATCTGACTCTTGTATTTTTCAGATTAGAAATTTTCAACAATTTCTGCCAATCCACTGAAATGTAGCCCTCAAAGACATTTTAAAGATAGCCTCCACTTCTGTTATTTTGCCATCACTATCCCCCCAGTATTTTGAGAATGTAGGGACACTTAAGTTTCCTCTGACAAATGGACTTGCTCCTCTCTTTGTTTCCCATTCACTCAAGGGGAATGATTCAAACTTGAACACTGTTTGATCACCTTCGCTCAGAGCTAGAGCTTGAAAATCCATTGGCACACATAGTTCTTCATTCTTTTATTGAATCACAGGTGATTTTTTCCTGCTCATCATCCTCAAGACATCCACCACCTATTAAAAAAATTGTCTGTTTTCCATGTGGGCTGTAGACTTCACCTTAGCGGATGAGCCATACTCTATGCTGCTTATACTGTTAGGTGAAACACAGTGCTTTGTGCACTGGGGAGCAGACAATAGGCAGCTTCTCCCATGAGGTGACTGGGAGGTACGCTGAAGATCTGACTAGCTATTTGGATTGTATTCTGCTCAAAGTATTTGTTTTTTCTTAGGCTTGAATAAATTAAGATTAAGTGTATTTTTTTGCAGAAAATACTTCCAGAAAAAAATGATAAGGAAAAAATAATAAGAATGGTATCAGTTAAGTGAAGAAATATTAATTGATTATAATATATAGTTTTATATTACAATTAATTAGTATGGAAATGAAATTTACTTATTTGCACAGTATGTACTGTATATGGTTTTAACTGTGTTTTAAAAGTGCAGAAATTATTCAATTCCTTGTACACTGATTTAAATAGATGCACTTTTGAAGTAGAGTGAGAATAATCAATGCAATCATGGATTCAGAGATTCAGGTTGTTTGGGTGTGTTCTTAAGGTATAATAATACCTTCCTGAATATTTCTGGAAAATAGAATTTTTGATATGAAGTCAAATAACTTGGCTTATTGTTTTCTTACATGAGTCACTCAAAATCCCAGGTTGAGAGAAAGCAGAAAAACATTTTCTCATTTCAAAATAGTATTGTAATTATATAAGTAAGCCACTTTCAAGCACTCAGTGTTTTTCTAACATTCTGGCAAGAAAAATTTAATGTTATGATTTCATAAAACTTGTCCCACAAAATATCTGCTATTTAACAGAAAGTTAATGAATAACATTAAAAAGGGGAGTCATCAACATAAACATGATTTCTATATTGATGGATTATTTTTCTGAGCCAGACTCTGTTACTTGGAAAGGATGAACCAGCAAGACATAGAGAATTTACCAAAGAATTATCTTTTCTGAAAATGCGTTTGTCACCTACAATAACCTTAATTAAATGTCTTCAGGAGTCTTGCAGCATTTATCTACTGGTATTGGGTAAAGGCATGATGCTGTGAATCTGAATGGCAAGGAATTAGCAACTTCAGAGTCCAGACAAAGGTTTTCAGATTTTAGATTTGTTTCATTATTATCGTCTAGTAAACTAAAGTAAACATTCCTCTTCCTCTGGTCTTCATGTTGTCCCTTATATCTATGTCAAGGCTTGTCAATCAAACACATGTTCTGACTTTCAGACCAAATGATGCAGAACTCTAGTCTGCATCTATATCCCTGAATTTATTCCCTTTCTCCATCATCTTCAATTTCAGTCATAAAACCTCATGAAATCCCTCCATCACAATCTAGTAAATTCATGTATTATTTTACCGCTGCCCACCACTTGCAAAACTAATCTGGTACAGCAACAATGACAAAAATAGCTGCTCCCATTTTTAGACTTTTTAACTGACAGTCACCTTTCCCAAAAGTAGCTCAGCAAGAACTTTCAAAATCAGTGGTAAAGATACTTGCCATCCAACAACATAAGCCTGATGACCTGAGTTTAATCTTGGACCTGTTTACAGGTGTAATTAGAAAATAGTCCACACAGATATCTTCCAATATTCACACATGTGCCATGGAATATTTACACACACATTAACACAAAGACATACAACAATAATAATAAAATTAACAAATATCTGAGCACTTCTTCAAATAAAGACCAGAGGTCCCTCCTCATTTCATGTAATGTTGATCACAGTTTAGAGTCTCAGTGAAGTTTCATTTGCTCTGAACACACATACGCTACACATATACTGCACAATACTCAGTGCACGTTGATCTTGGTTGACTACAGGAATTGTTCTTCTAATTATGACATCACACTCTTTGTTCTGTCTCTGCAAGAGCCATTTGTGCCTAGAAATACACATAGAGAATTCCATATGATAATTATAATATCAATTAGACAAACCTCTTTTTCATAAGACTTCCATATGATATAAGCACTATCAAGGAATATCTCAGTTCTATTTTTTCAAAAGTTTCCCCAAATTATAGTATATTGAGAATTGATCAGTTCATTTCTTGAGACTGCTATAATCATATTTTAAAACTAAAAATGGAATATTTTGGAATAAGTTATAAATATGCTTCACCTATGAAGATAAATTGAAAATCCCAAGACATCAGTACATAGAACCTTCCAGCTAGTTTGAAAAATAAAATGTTTATTTCAGAGATGTCAAAAATAATTCCACATAAAAGTATCTAGTGATTAATGTTGTCAACTTAACAAATGACTCAGAAAAACGTGTAAAGTAATTATATGGATAGAACCTTTTATAAGTGTAAAACATTCCTTGTGAGGAAGAGTCTACTTTTGTGCTATTAAAATTTTAGAGTTAGGGAAATAGACAGCAGCAATGCTACAAGGCAATAATAACAAAAGGAGCGATCGGTATAGAAGTGGACGCTGCAACATCGTGAAAGAACGAACCAGGCTCAAGTGCTTAATCCCGAAGCACACAGTGATGGGAGTCACATGAGAAAATAATGAAGTGCTTTAGTGTTTATTGGTTAAATCTGGGTATATCAGCTGTTTATATTACCAAACAACATTATATACAGAAGTAACTAATGCATGCTGGTTTAACTTCCTTTTCTAAGGCAATATCTCGCTTGTGCATTAAGACAGAGGTTTTTGCAGAATGAAACTTGGTACAGCATATAGGCTGGTTGCCTAGCTAGTCACAGTCACAGGGGCTCAGTGCACCAGGTCTGGCTTTTATTTCATGTGGGTTCTAAGATACAACTCGTGTTCTGGTGTTTTCAAAGTAAATATTTTCATTATTGAGTTCTACCCCCAGGTAATATTTTTAATTAAAGTAAAAATTTCTACTACTTGTACTTGACCAGAAAATATTTCCCTGCTAAAAAGCGAATTAAGATATTCTATAGTTGTTATTTTTTGCCTTTCTGTATTTGGGCACACACACACATAATTAAACAGTAGAACAGAGTTTTATCAGAAAATATAAAGGCAATGAACAAGAAAACAGTTACCACTGTTTTCAAACATACATAACAAGTGTTTTGAAATTCAAAAGAATTATACAATGAGTACAATGAATTTAGAAAAAGCATAAACACAAAAAACATTACACACAATAGAATGTTAACAGTTTGGTGAGGGTAGAGACTACTTCTGAAGAACTGAAGCGGTTTAGGAGGATATTAAAGTTAATGAATCAATGAAATGAAGGAGAAAACTCTTAGAGGTCAGTGATTTTCATCATTTTCATTGTCCCTCGCATGAAGAATAGCATACCATCATTACTGAAAAATTCAATAGAGAAGGGCTGCTTCATCTTCCAGTCCTCTGACAAGCAAACATGATGACGTATCTAAGAATGTTTTAGATGAAATCCTGTGGGGAAAAATGGCAGAATGT
The DNA here is from genome assembly GCA_001685075.1 of Bramus lutescens. Classification (NCBI taxonomy): domain Eukaryota; kingdom Metazoa; phylum Chordata; class Mammalia; order Rodentia; family Cricetidae; genus Bramus; species Bramus lutescens. Next base: position 14,975 of record LOEQ01001327.1, read on the forward strand.
AAACAATAAAGCAGCCATAGGTCTGTTCTGATCTGAGCGAGGGGAAAGGAAGGATAATGCTTCAATAGATACATGCTATAGGAATGGACAAGGAAAGGCCATGCTTTCTTGGATCTAGCCTCAGAACCCCAGTCCTGCTAAATCGTTGACTGTGAGCAGCCTGCGGGATGTGGTTGTTCGGGCACTAAACAGTCTTGCAACTTGTTTTTTAATGAAGGAAATACAAAATAAAACACAGAAAGATTCTTTAAGTCATCCTGGTTTTACAGCCATTCTTCTGATTTGCCACAGCAGACCCTGGTAAGTTTTCAGTGATAGATGGTTCAGATCATAAGTCTTTCCTGAGACACATTGTCAACTGTCAACTCAGTACGACTTAGAATCATCTGATCAAGAGCCTTGGTTGTGTAAATGTCTTTGTCAGCATTGTCTTGGAGCATTTCTGTGAGGAATCACCTTGATTGTTAATTGACACAGAAGGTCCTAGCCCACTGCGGGCAGTTCCATTAGATTTGCAGGTCATGTTGACTATGTTAGAATGTTAGCTAAGCATGAGCTAGAGACAACAAACGGGATGTTTTACTATGATTTCGTCTTCAAATTCCTCCCTTGATTTCTGTTAGTGATGATTTATGTCCTCAAAGACAAAACAAATCATTTCCTACCATCAGTTTGGGTCATGCTATTTGTCACAACTCCACCAAAAATAAATAGATAGACTGACAGACAGATAGGTAGATAGAGAAATTACATGTGTGATATCATTCTTTCATTTTGGTCTATAATAGTAATTTTGTGCAGAATTCCAGAGGCAGATAAAAAGGAACATGGAAGTAGAGAAATTTTCCATCATTACACGTCAGCTATAATCACACAAATTTTGCATAAAACTTCCATGACAAAGTCCTCATCGATTGAATTTACTAAAATTCTTCTGGGATATTGTGAAGTCACATGCCTTATTTTCCAAACTCAGGCATAGCTCACATTACTCACCACCATCAACCCCAACACAAAAGTGGACATGCTTTCTTACAGGGTGCAAGACTGGATCATAGTTTGCTTGAGTCCATTGCATGTGAAATATCACGTGATACGACACACCCTTATATTCTTAACCTGAAACCTAATGTCATTTTTCATGCACAGGGTGTTATCTATTTCATTTTTCACTGTCATTGTTAATCTCCATTGTCAATTTGAAGGGATTTAAAGTAATCTGGGAAACACAACCCCCTGGGTGTGTCTAACAGGGTATTTACAATAAGGTTTAATTGAGCATGAAAGGTTCGCCCTGCCTGGGAGTTGCTTTATTTCCATTATCTGAGGCCCTGGGCTAAAAAAAAGAAAACAAGGTCAGCATCAGCGTCCATCTTTCTGTTTCCTGACCATGGGTACAATGTGACCACCAACCTCACCTTTCAGCTACCATGCCTTCCCCTGCCTTGGTGGTCTGTGTGCTCAAATTGTGAACCAAGATAAACCTTCTGTCCTTAAATTGTTTCTGTTAGACATTTTTTACAGCAATAAGAGAATTATCTAATCTACATACTGAGAGAAGCAGGTTACACAAATAGCAAAATGGTGTATGTGAGCGAAGCTGAGATTGAAGACTGCGATTTTCAATCCATCTGTACCATAATCTCTACTGTGCTTTGATCAGGGTATGTAGAAGTTTACACCTAGTGACTCTGAGCCTTGGTGCACTCTTAATTACTTCTTACGTGCATGTTCTCAGGAAACACATTACACAAGTGCTGATTACTTAATATAACCTTGAAAGACTTAAGTAGGGTTAACCCATTTTCTCTGAAGCACTATGAACTTTTGTTATTTTGTTATAGAAGCCAAAGAAAACTAATTATAATTTTTCATGAATATTAAATGCAGGAAAAAACAAACAAACAAACAAACCAAAGAATTGGGAGCCCGAGCTGTTTTTAGCACTTTATGTATTTATTTATTGTCTGAAGAGACTACTCTTTCAATGTAATAAGGTTCCCTACTGTCCTCTGGAAAAACTGATCAGCTAATACATGGACTTGCCTTAGGGGAATTTATATGTTAACAAAGATTAAACTATTTTCACTTATTAAGCATTAATATTAGAACACTGTTTTGATTATCAAAATATTTACATAGCATATGTCTGCAGAAAGAGATTATTCAAGTTTCGGATTTATAGTAATCTGTGAGGTAATTATTCTTACTCAAAAATGAATTGTTCTGCCCAATTTAACATGTCATACCATTTCATGGATTGATTTCAGTGAAACTTAAGTATGGGCTTCCATAGTAAATAAAATTCTATCTTCCAAAATGAAGGTATTGATGCAATTTATATTTCCTATGATCTACCATATGGACATTAGATTCTAATGGTTATTAATTTTTGTCACTGGCACTAGCTATAGGAGATTAATGGCAATACACACAGATAGACACACAGAGACCCCATTTTTCCTTCCAGCTCTTTAAAAGAGTATTCTGTGTGTGTCTGTGTGTGTGTCTATGTGTGTCTGTTTCTGTGTAGAGACAGAGAAAGAAGAGAGAGAGGAAAAGAGAGTGTTTCGGCTTTTGTATACATGGAGAGCATCCATGTAAGAAGGCAACATCAGGGTTGGGGATTTAGCTCAGTGATGAGGCGCTGCCTAGCAAGTTCAAGGCCGTAGGTTCTGTCCTCAGCTTTGAAGAAAAAGAAAAAAGAAGGCAAGCTCATGTGTCTTTACTCAGGCACCATTCACCTTATGGTTGAGACAGAATCTCTATGTAACTTAGAGCACACCACGTAGACAAGGCTAGCCTGTCAAGGAGGCCCTAAATATCAGCTTTTTTGTCTCCTCAGCATTGGGACAACAAACTTGGATTACCATGCTTGAACAATTTTTTAAAACGTGAGTTCAGAAGATCGAAATCAAGTCCTCAGTAGGCACTTTACCCCCTAAGCTGTCTTATCACTTCACCAGCAGTTATTTATAATGATGTAATAAACATTTGTAGTAAGTGGAAACAAATTTTTTGCTTACATTTCATTTAACCACTATTTAACTTAATAGATATTCAATAATGTCGCCTTTATATTAGAAATTATGCTAAAAGAATAGAAGATGAGCAATAAAATAATAATTCCCATCTATTGCGGTAGGTGACTAGTAATGAAAAGTATAAAGTAATCTATAAGATATTAAAAGTTATATAAGTTATAACCAATTCAATGTGGTACTTCATATGCATAAGACATTATTAATAGATGATAGAATGCTGAATCTCTGAAACCATACTTTCAGATAGTCTCCTTGGTAATAAAACACTATTGGATAGATTAGTCTTCCTATTTCTGTGGAAAATGTTATCCTAAGTTTGCTCAACCTTAAAGACCAAGTTACCCAGTCTATTCCGGTGATGAATATTTTTAAAAGGTTTATTCTACTCTTAATTGTGTGCATGTGTCCACAGGCATGCATGAGTGCAGAAGCTCATGAAGGCCAAAAGAGGGCACTGAATTAGCTTGAGCTGAAATTAAAAGTGGTTGTTTGCCACATGACATGAAAGCTAGAAACTGAATGCAGATTGTATGAAAAAGCAATGTGGCTTCTTACCTGCTGAGCCATCTCTCCAAACCCAGAGATGAACATTTAAATGTTAAATAAAAGTCATGATAACAGTACTTTATTTTCTGGCAAATACAACAAATAATTCAATAAGGAAGACTCATCAAAGTCATACAATCATGAGAGATAAACAGAAATGTCAGCAACTGAAATGTAACTGACAGGAGTATATTACAGGCTATTTATGTCAAATATATGAAAATGCCCCCAAATTAAAAATAATCCATCGTCTGATAAATTTACACATGCGTTAGTAAATGTCCACTGCCTTGTTGTTTTATAAATGAATGATAATCAGAGCAAAATAGCATTAATGAATACTAGTTTATATCTGTCATTGTTCAGTTAGATAAGAAATTTTAAAAAGTTTTTTAAAACAGATAATATGTATTTTTACTTTTTAACATGGGTCTGAGAATTTCCAAAGACTGTGTGTATGTGTTCTGGATTTAATCATATAAAAATCATGCAAATCCTGAACTAATAGTTATTATTTATACATTTATTTATTTATTTATTTATTTATTTATTTATTTAGAGGCAGGGACTCTATAAGTAGTTTTGGCTGTCCTCACTCTCTACCAGGTTGGCGTCAAACTCAAAGAGATCAGCCTGTCTCTGTCTCCTGAGTGCTGGGATAAAGGGCATTGATCACCACTGTGCAGTCCCTGTAATAATCTTAATTGTTCAGAGTTATGTAGCTATTTGTAGTGTGGCTGAATTTGGCCTTCAAATAAACATACCCTACATGAAAATTACAGCATGCACTCAACACATAAATGTTATATGTTATAATTTACATGGTATTAACTTCTAATATGACTCTAGCCATAGGTTTGCTTAAAAATACTTGCTGATTATACTTGGCCTTATTTTTTAATCCCTAGAATGAACTGTTATTTAAAAATGACTGACTAATTCCATAAGTAGCACTGAGTTGTATCATTGAGTTATGCATTCTCTTATTTTCAAATAAAAATTAAATAAATCACATGTATAAAATGTGAATTTAAATCCTGTACCATATACACATAATTAATACTAACTTGTTCTCTTTGCTTTAGCAGAAAAGGGACTTCAAACCTGAAGATATAAATACAATTGCATTATAGTACTTATAACCTAAACAATCCTCTTACTAGTATAGAATTACAATTTACTGAAATGTTATCCACTGTATAAAATAATACATCTATCAATTTGTGTTGGTTGGTTGAATTACATTTAGTCATATGAAAATAAAATGATTTTCAGAAAATAACTAATCTTTATCTTCTTTCTCATGCAACATTGATATAGATCATAAATCTCCAATCTCTAGGAGGTTATAAATACTCTCATCTCTTTCTAACATGGAACTTGAATGCACCAGGAGGTGGTCCCTTCACTAACATGCTAACCAGCACATGGCCCATCACACAACAAAACCATTCTCTCAGAATCTTCCCCATTTGCTTTTGCTTTATTCTCCTCAGTCTGACATCTGTGTTCTCTGCTTTAGAAATCAGTGGGCATGTCTACGTGAAGACACTGACTTGACATTCATTATACAATAAAAGAAGGCAAAGAAAAAAAAATCTCCTGACTGCTCAAGAGCCTTACAATAAGAGACAACAAGGCATTCGGAAGACCTCAGAGACTGAACGACAGCCTTCAAGGGCCAAATTTTCTTGACTTGGAAGAGAAAAGCAGCTGAAATGAAATACTGGCAAAAAGCAAGGATCTAAAAAAAAATTTAAAGTATACTTTATTAAGTATACTTCCATGTCTTGTATTGTTTTGTCATATATTTACATTATTTCGGAAATATTTATTCTAAAGGGCAGTTGTTAAGTTTTTGCTTTTTCCTGTTTTCTTTCCATTTGAGTCTGATAAATTCATTAGTACCTTTGTTGCATGAAAATACATCATGGCAAGAAAACATAATTCAAATGGAAAATTAAATTTTTATGAGGACAAAAGGAATAGCCAGAACTCCATTTGCGTAGGATCAGTAGAGTAACACTGATTTCCGCCACCACTTACAGCCTTTCACATATCCAGGGGAAATTACCGGAAATGACAGACTATGAACCTACACAAAGCCTCAGTGGAGAATAAAAGCTTGGTTGGCTTTGCACATCCTATGTCAGGGCACATAGCCTGGAACTGCTTAAAAAGACGTCTGCTGTCTGCTTAAGTGTATACGTCATCTTCCCATGCTTTCAACACCGTCTTCCAGATGCAATTGAATACTGCACTGGCCATGAATTAGTTGAATAGACTGAGAAATCACCTTCATGCTTCTAGACTGGGAGAGAAAACATTGCAGACCGAAAAGCATTATGGATGCAGTACGGAGTCTTTTGAGTTGCATTTTATCAATCTGTGTGACTTGGAATACAGCGACATATAAATGTTAGTAGTCACTAAGCACATGGAAGCAGGTGCTGTGTGCTTTGCCAGAGGAGCGCTGACACTTTTATGAGATCTCTCCGCTGGAGTGGCAAAGGAGCATGGGAGGAGAAAGGGGAAACACCTGTCACCCACTCATTTTATTTTCCAGTCATAGCATCTTGAAGGGAAAGAAATTGCATTAAAATGAAATATCTACAACAACTGAGATGGAGGCATTGCACCCTCGCTGTTTGCATCCATTACTTCCATATTGGGAGAATTTTAAACGCATAGTAATATGTCTCACAAGGATGTATTCAGAAGAGTGTGTGTTCAGTGAAGGCAAATGCTTTGCGCATTGCATGTGATAAACCAAAATCTGACATTATGTTTTATACTTTGTGTGAGAGAACGGGAATATTTTAATTGAGTCTCATTTACTTTCTTGGTATACCTTTTAACAACAGTGAGGAATGGGAACAACAATGTAAGATTCCAGGAAAGAATAAATATATTGAATAAATGACCCCTGAACTAATCTTATAAATGACTGAATCAATCAGTCTGTCAAGTTGGGAAATATTATAAGCCGTGGAGTAAGAAATCTCGTAAAAGAAACTGAAACTAGTAGTTGCTTACAAAAGATTATTAATTGTGAAATCAATTTGTAAGATATCAGAAAGTATAAATGTCTTCAGATTAGAAGGATCTGTTAAAATCAGTTTGTGCAGGGGAAAGAAAATTACTCCTAAGAGGCTGAATTTGGAAGCAGGTATAAAAACACATATAAGAGTTTTACACTTTACATGGGACCTAGAAGAAAGCCCTTCTTAAAATGCTTAGTGGAAGTGCTGCTGGTGGTACTCAGAGTTAGATTGTTGAAGGGGGACGAACAAGAACGTCAGAATCGACCTTTACTTCTGCTACAGCTATCAAACAGGTTATTATTAATCCACACAATACCAATAAGGGCTTAGTGAGTGTGCCACCTTATCAGGTATGAGCAAAACCTTGTAATTTCCTTTGGTAATTAGTGATTTTCATCAGACAAACAAACAGAAATATGACTTTAAAATGAAATAACTTCCAAATACCTGTGATATTTCTAGATCAAATGAGAAAAAGTTATCTATTCCCAAATACTCTTCCACCTCCCATCTCTTTAGAGTTATAGCTTATACTTTTCTTCTCCAGGGTATTCCACTTGAAAGTGAATTGAACACCCTAAACTACTGCTCAACCCTTTCTCAAGACATGAAAGGTATTTCAGTGGGGACAGTGCAGAAGAAAGAAGGCAAGAGTTTCAAGATGAAGGGCAGCGTCTTCGGGACCTCTGGGAAGACTTTGGCAGAGTGAAAATAAAGTCAAGATGTGGCTATTGATAAAATTTCAAATTAAATACTTTAGTAATTTATAAGTCTATAATAAAATGCAGTGTTACTGACAAAAAGATAGCGTAGATTTTAAGAGGGTAGGGAGGGCAAGTGAGAGGATTTGTTGGGAGAAAAGGGGAGGAATAAATATGATATTATCAGTTCAAAAAGTTTGTGTGTTTCTATGTGTAGAAAAATATAAATAAGAAAATGTCAGGGTGGGGAGATTACAATAAGTAAAAGAAAGCTCCAATTACCCAAGAGTAACAAAACAGATGTTTTCTGTATGTAAGTGGTAGGAGTGACAAAGTAAGAAAGAGGAAGGAGGAAGAGAAAAAAACAGCTGTCTGAGAATGGTCTGTCAACTCTCTTCACTGAACACTCACTCACAAGCTGGGTGATGGCCCAGGGACACACGGCCCTTCACCTGAGAAGAATCTTATGAGTTTGTTATGGCAGAACAGATGTACTGTTACTAATTGCCCATCTAAGCCAACCAAGGTGTTTAAAATAAAATTATATACATTTATTCACAATGTAACAAAGGCTATCACTCTCTTTAGGCAAAGATTATATACTATAAAACAATTTTTTTCTGTGTATTCATTGCAAATAGTGTTTGCTTTTATAAGAATATTTGTATGTAAAGTTCTTAGACCACGTAATCTATTCTCCCCTAGATCCACTTTCCTCCCCAATTCTGGGGCCATCAGGTCCCTTTGCATTTCATTTCATTTGTATGGTTTTATTTCTACTTCAATGCATGCATGCATGCGTTACTTTTTTTGCACCTTTGTAACACCTAGGCTAGACAAAGGACAGAAGGCATACATGTGTGTTTTCTAGGTCTACCTTAATGCATTTAGCACCATGTCTACTTGCTGAATTAATTTTCCAGCAGATTACATCATTCTTCAGGTCTGAACAGAAAGAAGTATTTCCATGTTTCATTATCTTTTCCTCAGGTGAATGACACCTAGGGTGATTCCATAACTTAATTTTTGTAAATGTCTTTAACAGCGTTTATGCTAATGTGTTATAAAGGAATCTTAATAAAACATTTGGGTTTATTATAACTTTCATCTTATTGTTGTCAAGTGTTTTTTCTTTACATAAAGATTGCATTCTATATTATTAACACTTTTGTTTAGAATTACTTTCAAATGATGAGGTAAATGTTTATATTTGCCATTTGTTTTTGATGTTTTTTCTGACTTCATTTTCCCATTGTTCTGGTGAAATACTCAGATAAAAGCACAGAAGAGGGAAAGAGTTTAATCAATTTCGTAATTGCAGAATATATATATCACTGTTTCATTATTGTGGAGATCTCAGGCGGGACCTCAATGCAGCTAATTACACACATAGTCAGGTAATTAATAAATGTGTTCATGCAACTGCTCAGCTCACTGTGCCATAGGACACGAACCAAGGGAATGGTGCCACCCAAAGTGAGTAGACTTCCAGCCACAATTACAGTGATTAGGTTAATCACACATATACATGGCCATAGGAAGACCTAATCTAGTCAATCCATCTTTAAGACTCTCTTATTATGTGATTCAAGATTACTTCAAGTTGGCAATTAGAACCCCACATTGCAATGTTCTTTGTTATTTGGAAGACATGTTTGCGTCTGGTGTCTCTTCCCTTTTCCCTAAAGGGCTTTACCTAACATTTCTCATGGAGCAGGCTGATTGTGTTGAACTTCCTAACTATATTTGGAAAAGGTTTTTCATGTTTACTTAAAGGAAATACAATAGGTGTGTCATCAAAGTTTATCTATCTTTTAAAGAATCAAAACACATCATTCCATATTTATCTCTTAGTTTTGTACAAAACAATAAGACTAGACTATATATCTTTCCTTCCTAGATTATGTCTCTTTTTCTACATGATTTTAAGTTCTCCTCTATCAACTTATTGGAATAAACTTGATTATGATATACCTTAGGATTACTTTTTTACATTGTACATTTTTGTTTACATTTCTTATATTTGAGTGTCACTGATCTTTTATAATAGCCAAATTTATGCTCTTATTTCTTGGCTGAATTTTTCTCAAAAAATTTCTCTGCTGCCCTATTTCTGAAACTATCATTCCATGCCCATTAGCCTCCTTGGTGTTGTTCAAAGTATATTGATGCACTGGTCATTTTTCACACCTGTTCCTGGTGTTTCATTTGGAAATATCTATTGCTGTTCAGTGAAGTCTCTTCTTATTTTCCCCTCACACATCTAGCATAGCAACAATTTCAAGTTCATGCAGTAATGCCATCTCACTTATCCATTGTAGATTAATTCCCAGAAAACTCACTTTTTAATAGCTCCCATACTCCAGCTCATATTTTGGATGTGGAGAGTCCAGCATAACTTTTAATGCATTTGTCCTCTCATATAGCATGGGTCAAGCCTAGCTCACTGTTAAATGATTGATAAATGCCTTCTCTATGGAACATGCTGTACTTTTCTTCATGCTTGGCAAATTTTGATTGAAGGCCAGACATTTTGAATATCACCTTGTTGGGTACTAGATAATTTTATCACTATAAACATTTGAACTTTGTACTAGTATATAAGTAATTAAGAACCATGTGATTCTGACAGGCAATTTTTTAAAAAGTTTGATCAGTGGCATCAAAGTATTAATCAACTGAGAACAGGATGTAGTGGTTTCCTCTGTATAAATACATTCTCTCCTAGAGAGAAGAGGAAAGTTCATGAAAGTTAAGAAGTAAATACACCTCACAATTCCATAATACACAGAATTTACAAGACTCACAGACATTCTCTGTAAGATTATCAAAACAGTAAACAATTGCATAGGAAAGGAAAAAGTCCTACCAGACCACTTCCAACAAGTCATTCAGATTTCTCCGGGGATGCAGTTTGGATAATTCATTGTCTGTAATGTTTGGGGGTTTTAGATGATGTGTTTACCTTTGATTCATCCATACTTCCCAAGTAACACTTCATCCACATTCATTTGCCAATTCATTAAGCTTGATTTGGTAGAAATCCTTACTTAGTATTTTCTGCACTCAATCATCTATCTGGGTTAAACAGATATTTTCTCATGTCTCCTCCTCTGGAAAAGTTGTTCTCACCGACTGAAGAAAGACCTTTCTGTCCTTGTTGTGAAATTCACTTAATTATTTTATACTGCTGAATTTTGGGTCATTTATCTAGACAAATCTTCTGGCCATCTGTCCTATGGTGAATTGTACTATACTGCTAGTAATTTTGAGATTTTTTTCTAGTACCCTTCACTTTACTGCAATTCATTAAGCAGAATACTGGCCAGTTGGATTCCCCTGTGAATACTAATGGTTCTCTCTGTGGAGCACCGTGCTATGCGTGGCCTATCCTAAGAACTCTAAAATAACTCCTTCTTAAAATCTCAGCTTCGCGTTCTCAATTCAGAGAGACTTGAGACTCTCACAAAGTGTTTTCTCTGCTTTGGGAATGGTCATGACTACATAGAGATTCCATGCACTTTTAGGTAAATCTGGCGTTATCCTATAGCATGCAGTCAGTGAATGGGGAGCTGTTCCTGTGGTTTTCTTAGATTGTCTGTGTGCAGCAAAGGCTTTCACAAGATTCCTTCAGAGAAGAAGGACGAGTTGGAGAAAGGGCATGTGAAAGAATTCCATGGGGATGAGGAAACTGAGCAGACACAATAATGTGAGCGATCTCTAGAAGATTGCAAAATCCCGGAGCAAGCTTTTCTCTGGGCGCCTGGAAGAAGGGGAAAACTGGTGGCCCTTTGACTCTAAGGCCCATGCTGAAGTTCAAATACTCCGAAGTGAGCAGAAATTTGGTAACTTGATTACACATATAAATTACCTAGCAAGATTGATAATATCTACAAAAGATGAACATTCCTCTGTGTCTACACCACAGCTTGTCTCTCTTGTAGCATGATTCCAAGGGGTTACTGTGGCTAATGAGTTGAAATCGTCAAGATGCACAGTTCTTATGCTTTCTCGTTTTATCTCATTTCAGCCATTAAAGCAAATGTAATTCCCAGTACTCTGTCTTGCCCAGAAGCATAATTGACCAATATATTTCTAAATGATAAAAAATAGTGGAATCAAGACAGTTTTCTTTCCAGTAGAGCAATTAATTTATGAAATTAATCAAGTTAGTTAACCTCGTTTCCTTTTAAATACTCTCTAAATGATATTGGCTGTAATATTCTAGGTCATTGTAGGAAAATAGCCTATTTAGGCAAAATGTTTGCTTCATAATCAGCACCTTGTAATTGGGTGTTGTAAGAGCTCATGAAGAGAAGAAACTGTGTTATGTGTCCCAGAGCCAGTGATGCCACCTGAGAAAGATGGGCAGAAAGTGGTGGCTGATTCCCAGGAGCACTGCCACTAGGCAATTACATAAATTTATTTGCTGGGAGCCACAGTCTGGCCTCATTCTGGAGAGCTGTGGAACTTGATTGAGTCAGCATCTAGACTATACCCGGTCTCCTAAAGAGTCACATTAGCCAAAGCTCAAGATTGATGTTCAAGTTGAAAATGCCATTCAGCCTGTTACAATGACAAATAGACCCAAAAATAAAACAGTTATACTATTAATTCACAATACTTACTCTCTGGCACCTCCATATTCAGACAAATAATCAGAGCATTCTTTGATAATATTAAACAATAGAAGGAATGTAGAAAATAAAAGTATTTACTAGCACCACACCAAAACAACAAGACATCTGACTCCAGGAAATTAATTTACATCTACCACTGTAGAGGGCTAATGTATATATCTCGGTGTTTCCTCCCTGGATGCTGTCCATACTGGAACTAAAAATTCTCAATTCCTATTTTAATTTCTTTTTTGGATGACAAAACATATGTATTTACATTGTTTAATTAAGTAAATGATGCTTCAAATAAATTACAGTCAAATTTTCTCAAACTGTAATTTATTATTGTTTTTGATTTTTTAAAAAGGTTCCTTCCATACATTTATTTAGGTACATGGTTTAGTGTAATTCTTTCTGAATGAATACACCTGGCAAGAATTTAACTATACTCTTAAGTACTGAAAATTGCCATAAGGTCTTAAAAATTAATAGTAATCATGAATGAAGGCAAAAAGAAAATACATATGTTGTAATAATGATAAGATTTTATGAAAAAGAGGCAAAGTCCCTAGTAAACATTGCTGGCTCACAAACATGTCATTCTATTGCCAATATTCTTGGTTACTTTCTACAGGACACCAAAGTCCTATTTGAATAATCAGCAATAGGATTTAAGTCGTGATACAAAAATTGGAAACCATTCCTGACACCATTATTGAATCCAAGAACCTGTAACTTAACAAGCTATACACAGGGGAGAGCATATTATTATTCTGCTAAAGGGTTATAGTAATGGAACCAACTCCTTATAAATTATGGTTATATTCACATATTATTGGATCAATCAACCATCTTCTGAGAAGCTTCCTGCATGGATAGAAACTAACTTGGTGGCTCACTTGTCTCTATTCATTTTCGTGCCTCTGTAGTTCTCCATTTCAGAGTAATGCCTTTATCCTTCTTCCACAGAACTTTCCATAAAATGCTGATCACTCCTATTCCTACTAGTGTGTCTTTTCATCATCATTACCTGGTGTGGGACAATTCTGTAGTCTGTCAATTATGTTTTAAATAAACACTTATTGGCCAGTAGCTAGGCAGGAAGTATAGGTGGGACAACCAGACAGGAAGTGGAGGAGGGGCAATGAGAACATGAATATTCTGGGAAGAAGGAAGCTCTTTCTGCAGTCCTGTCCAGACAACGAAGAAGTAGGATGTGACCTGCCCCACTGAAAAAGGTACTGAGCCATGTGACTAACATAGATAAGAATAATGGGTTAATATAAGTTACAAGAGCTAATAAGAAGCCTGAGCTAATGAGCCAATCAGTTTATAACATATGGAGAACTCTGCGTGATTTTCTTTGGGACTTGCCAGCTGTGGGAACTGGGCAGGACAGAAACTCCAACAAGCCTGGTCCTCACGTTACAGTTATTGATAAGATCTTTACAGAAAACACAAAAAGAAATTAACATATTAGGTATATTTATCACTTAAGTTTCAGTACCTCCTCCTATTGACTCGCCTGCTTCCCACTCATGTTCACACCATCCCAAGGCTCTTACAGTCATGGAAATTGATTTTACTAAGTTAACCCATCAACTTTAAGTTCATGAAATCTATAGATTCCCATTTACCACATCTTTATTAATCTCTGACCAACAAAACTGCTAATGGATGTTTTCTGTATTAAGAATGTATTCTATGCTTTCTTTGGACTTCAAGGATCTCTACTTGTAATAAACACAATTCTGAGAATTCTGATTACAAGAAGTGATAGGTTTTCTCATTTGAGGAATTTTATTTGCTTTTGTACTTTGCTTTTCACCTCTGAAAAAAAATATTAATGGAACTTTATTCTCTACAAGCATGAAATTCGTCTTAGTTTAAATGAAAGCCTTTATCAGAAGTGACAGACATGAAGAATTTGCCCTGTTGTGTGGTTTTAAGCTCTTTTCTACTGAATGTCACAGAAATAGTTCACTGCATAGATTAAACGTGTCTTCCTGTTCTTAAGCCCTGTCTTCTTCCTGTTTCGTAAGGCAGTGGCTTTATTTTCCAGAGATGTTGCTCTTGATTGCAGTGAATGGTTAACACTACTAGCGTTCATTCTTCACTGCTATGCAACGATACTGTGTCTGCCTTCTACTGAAACCCTATGCACCCTTCCTACCAAGAACAAAGCTTTAGTGATTCCGCTACACAAACCACCCTTGCAAGTTCTCTTCATTTTCAGTGTGTGTCCAACACACCTCGAGCCTTTCGTGTCCCACTGTACAGCTTCTAAGAATGAATCTGAGGACAGCAGGCTTGATAGCAAGTGTCTCTATCCAGCTGAGCCATCTCACCACCGTATTTCAAATTCTCTAACAATATTTGCCAAAGGTATGTAAAGCATCTAGCATAACCTAGTACTTAAAAGGAAAGTCATGCTATTGAAACATAAATTGATCTAATGCAGGAACAAAATATCTTTATCTACCTATTCTTATTTTAGATCTTCAGCAAATATTTGAAAATACTTATAAAACAATTGTTAGATATTTTGTTTTTACATAATCAAAACAGTCATCAGCATACTGCCTACTCAAGCTAGGTGCATACTGACTTCAATACACATATAATAGTCATTCAATGATTAATATGAGACCTATAATTTCATTTCCTTTTAGTAAATAGACTGTATCTGATTGACTGTATTAAAACATTAACACCCTTTACTATTATTGTTAATATTTCTTTTTCTTTCTGATACCCATAGTTCAGTCAAGTACAATGTATAAAACAATAGAAAGAAAGTGTTATCTGACCAACACAGATACAAATCCTGGCTTCACTGTTTTGACTATTTATTCTTGGAGAATTTGTGTATTTATCATTCCACATCTGTGTGTGTGTGTGTGTGTGTGTGTGTGT
>LOEQ01001327.1:29851-47065 GCA_001685075.1 Bramus lutescens
GTGTGTGTGTGTGTGTGTGTGTGTGTCTGTGTGTGTCTGTGTCTGTGTGTGTGAAATATGTAAAAATGGGAACCTTTGCAGGAATTTGTTCATCTTCCTTTCTACTTTTGCTTCTGTAACAAACAACACTTGTATTTTTCTCAGTTAATTACAGTATGATCTTTACTTAGTTTATCTCAGAGCGGACATAATCCGTACAAAACTGGGTGTCCATTAGTATAACTTCTGCTGGATGGCTAAATTTAAAGAACTTTTATTGAAAAGTAATCAATAAAAACCTATTATTTCAGAATCAATAGCTCCTATGAAGCTACAATAACACTTAAATATGAGGAAGACTTGAAAATAAAGAATCAGTTCATTGGAAAGTTAACTGAGCTTCAAATGTAAAATTACAAAACAGTGCTTTTTACAAAAATGCAGTCACTGGAATTGCCAACACTGTGAGAATTTCTTTAAAAGAGATTTTTTTTATTTCCAAAATAATAAACCTGTGACATTTTGCAGGTCCTCGTAAGCTGTGCTATCTTCCAAAGGTCTTTGCACAGAAATCGATAGTTGGGAATAAGTTCTGCTGTATTTTATTTCAGGTGTTGATATTGAAAGCTATAGATTAATACTCAAACATTTTGTTAATACTCTGCTCCAAAAATGGTTTTCTAGTTTATTTGTTTGTACAATTTATTTTTTATTTTGTTTACTTGTATATATATATTCATATATATATATATTCATATATTCATATATATATATGCCTTTAAGGCTTTCAGTGTAACATTTTCTGCTTGAGCTTTTCTTGAGAGAAGCAGCATCTTCTAAGCCAGACATAGCTTCAACGATGCTTTGATGCTATGTGTCAAATCTCATCACTGGCTGTGAGGAGTGACATTTCTCTTGAAAGCCCCTAGCAATGGCAGTGTGAGCATTTGGTGGGCATTTCACACAACGCAAGCAGTTCCTGCAGCAGCACAATTCTTTTTAGGCTTCTGCAAAGTTGACCAGAGTTGCCATTATTTTCAGTATGCCATCCCAGATAAGAGGAGTACTCCGCTAGAAAAGTCTGAGTTGGATTCTCTTAGCCAGTATTTTATAATTGCTTTGAAACCCAGTTGTAGCCATTTGATTTTTGAATAAGCATTAGAAATATTTTTGTATGTTTCCAAGTGTGAATCAATAGGAAATCTGTTTTCTAATTTATTTCTTTGTTTTTCTTTCTTTTTTTCTGTTTTTTTGTTTCTTTGTTTTTTGAGACAGGGTTTCTCTGTGTAGCTTTGAAACCTGTCCTGTCACTCACTTTATAGACCAGGCTGGACTCAAAATCACAGGGATCTGCCTGACTCTGCCTCTCAAATCCTGTAGTAAAGGTGTGTGCACCCACTGTGCGACTTATACATTATTATTATTTTTAAATTTCATTTTACAATCCCATGACAGTTATCTCTCCCACCATCTTTCCACCCCCCCTTGTCGTACCACTCCAGAAAACTTTCCCTCCATTCCTAGCAATGGGTAAGGGTTCTGATGAGGAGTCAACAAAGTCTAGCACATTAAGTTGGAGCAGGACCAAGACCCAGAACAGGGAATAGGCTCTGCTGGGATTCTATACTCGATAGGAAAATCTTAAACACTGTCTTACAAAATAAATAGTATGTTAAAAAACACCTCCTTTATAATTCTACAATGCTCTCATTACAATTTTACTTGAAATTTGCATGGGTATCATTAATAATTAGAGTTAGAATAGTTAAAAATATCTAGTCAAACCTATAGCTTTCTGAATGAGATAGTGGAATATTTATAAGAAGTTATCTAGAATTAAATCATTAATTTGATTTTGTTAAAGCATACTGAGAGGTAATTTGAGACTCCAAAACTTTCCAACTTTTGTATCCAGACTGGATTGTGACTAGAAAACCAGGAAAGATTTTGTGAATTAGAGTGTATAAGTCCCCAGGCAAGAACATCATTTCTTTATTCCCTCAGGACATTTGTTCAGGGTACTGATGGACACATAATCAGTGTTACTATGTATATACAGGATGGATTTCTTGCATTAAGAACTTGCCATGTGAAAAGAGGCTCTTTTCTGCCTCTGAAACAATCGCAAAAATATCTATAATTGAACCAGGACCATTGGGTGCTAGATAAAGTTAAAGAGGATGATATAATGTCACTCACTTATAAAATTTCAGTAAAGCATGTTGTTTGTCTTCTAAGAAAGCTATAAAAAGCATGAAATATTTAAAAATATTTGTGATGTTTCATTATATAAACCTTTGAAACAATCATTTAATGAACACTGATAGAGATCCCAAAAATTTCAATAATTTACACATTACCATTTTGTTTATTTCATAAATAACTCAATTCCCATTACTCATTCATTATTCTCTTATTTTATGATTCTCCCTGTTACAAATTTATTATATGCATTAAGATGCAGTATGGTGTTGTTTGTACACAGTTAACACTGTGTAAAACTGGAGTTCCAGTGGGAAGATGAAACTACCAGCTGATTGTATCAGAATTAACACATAATACTAAAGAAAATAGTAAAGAAGCTGAATTGAAAATTTAAAGACTGTTACTACTTACTCACGATAGTTCACTCCAGGCAAGTAGTGATATGACAGAAAAAGTAAATACAGATTATGTTATTATTGGCTTAAGTACATGAAACGTGTAAGAACAGTCATTTCTATGTATCTTTGAAAACAAGTTTACTCTGGATTAGACGCATGTATATTTTCCTACATGTCCTCCTCAGCCTTATAAGCATAGAGAAAGGAAAACTCTGAGTTACCCTATCAACACTCTCTGTCATCAAGTAATAATTTCTTACCTTTTGAGGATTATGTTGAGAGATCCACCTCTGTAGGAACAATAGAGTAGAGGTTAAATCTAGCTAAAGATGGGTCGTTACTGTTATCTTTAAGATATTTTTGAAGAATATTTTTCTAATGATTGTTTTGTCTTTAAATAAGATGATGTGTTGGAGTCTGTGATGAATTGGAAGCCTAAGTGAAAATTCTCATACCCTTCCCCAGTATCAGTCCCAGTATTTTGAACATTTCATAGATACATTGCAGAGGCAACACTGCAATCAGAATTGCTTGTGCCAAATCACAACAAGTTTTGGTGATTTCTTGATTATCCTATCGCCATTTTTACCAGATCAGAGGAGATCCTTTCTCCTGTCACTCCTGTGACACACCTGTCATTGAGGTAAATGTAGCATTAGGACTGTTGTGATTGTTTCAAGTATGGTCTTTCCCTTACATTAAAGACGGTAACAAAATTTTGATAGGCTGGGACCTTCATTTGTGTGAATTGCATAAAGTGGATATACTCTTGACATCCCACTTTCCTGATTAGATAATAAGTAGGCAGTTAGGTTCACTTCTTGAGCTAGCTGGGAATACAGTCTCTTATATTGTCAATTGCGTTGGTTTGGATATATTAATAAAAAATCTCTGTCACCAATGATATGTTGTTTTAAGGAAAGAAATTTAAATATTTCTCCTTGGTATCATTTGACCAAGATCAAACCCAGATTTTAATTCTTCACTTCACTCTCCCTTTATCTCCCATCATTGTCTTTCTGTGATATAAGTCAGAATCTGTGCCTGGCTGAATGTTGCCTTGTTACTCTGCCCCTGTGTCTATATAAGTATATCTGGGTGTCTATCCCTACCAAGGATCTTTGTCCTTTCTTTTACTGAAAGCGTAGGAACCATCACATAGAGAATTAATGGTGAATACTTTATAGAAATTTTTAACAGTTTTATGAGCCTTTAAAGCACTGGCTCCAACTAACCCCAACCTGACCCAACTAACAAATGAAAAGTGGTAATAAACAATGTCTATGTTTAGCAATCAACATTTATGGGTATTATTTTATAATGTTGCTTTCAACATATATTTTCTAGTTTCTACAAATGATTGTTCATAAATCACATGATTGCCCAATGGTGGGCATGGAAGAATACATAATTTAGAACTATACATGTGTATCAGCTCAAGTTATTAATGCTGTTTCTATGGAAAATTCAAGACAAGAAAGGTTGGCTGTTACATTGTTCTCTTTAAAGCTTAAATCAGATTAAAACTTTTCTCATCTAGATTGACAATTCTCATTCTAAGAGACAAATCGACCCAAGAAAACCCCCAATATCAGGCATGATATGCCTCTTTTGACTTGTTGGTCAGGGTAGTTCAGACTTTGCTTCTGCTTGTCTTTTGCATAGCCTTGCAGCCCACTGCAATCATTTAGCAGGAGGGACCTATTCTCTGGGTACATGGAAGAGCCGCTCCCAAAAAGGTTGTGCAGCCTTATTATCTGGCTGTCCTGGAGGTGTTGCACATTGCTTACCTGGTGTGGGACGTCCTTCTGTCTTTGTGTTGCTTTTATTAGTTAATGAATAAAGAAACTGCCTTGGCCTGTTGATAGGGCAGAACTTAGGTAGGTGGGAAAAACTGAACTGAATGCTGGGAGAAGGAAGAGCAGAGGGAGATGCCATGGATCTGCCAGAGAGAGACTTGCTAAAACTTTGCTGGTAGGCCACGACCTTGTGGTGATACACAGATTAATAGAGATGGGCTAAATTAATATGTAAGAGTTATCCAATAAGAAGCTAAATCTAATGGGCAGTGATTTGAAAAATACAGTTTCTATATGATTATTTCGGGTCTAAGCTTAGCCAGGCAATCGGGAACCATATAAGTGCCCTCCCTCCAACACTTATCAAAAAACAAAACAAAACAAAACAAAAAAACTTAGGGACGTTTGGCAAAATCCCTGATAAAGTAATTGTTCTGGACAAAAAAGGAGAAGCTTAACTGGATCCTGTTACTTCAGAAACAAGCTCTTAAGGCTGTTAAATTAATCCATGGGGTCTTTTGCCCAATCATGTCTGGCATATGGACTTTGCCCATGTGGCATCTTTTGACAAATTGGTATTTGTGAATACTTATTCAGGCACGTTCTTTGCCTCTGCCCACTCGGAGGGGAAAGAGGTAAAGGATGTAAAGAGCCATTGCCACCAGGCTTTTACCTACATGGAGGCTCCAAAATTAATTAAAATGGACAATGAGCCAGCTTATATCTGAAAAGGCTTTCAATATTGTTGTGATCATATTCATAAAATAAAAAAGGGCGAGTATAGTACCCCATGGGTATCTGGCAGTTTGTGCTTTATTTTTGCTGAATTTTCCTTCTCCTTGGGCTAAGTATTGACCCAGTACTATGATTTATGACTCTACTCTTAAATGTTTTCAAGTTTTGTGTCTTTTGAACAGCTGTTTGGCTAACGAGATGACTGCCGCTGTGGGCCAGGTTCTGAGCTTGATGCTTGTTCTAGGAAGTCAACTGATGCTGAGCTGTCAGGGGATCGCCCGGCTGTGGTGGCTGTTACAGTGCTGTGGCCTCCAAGACAATGGCCACCAGTCAGAGACTGCTATGGCTAGCACGGTTTAATTTTCGCCAGGGCATTTTTCAGTTTGACCTCCTTTTATAGGAACAGTTGGAGCATGCGGTTGGCTGCTCCCTTTCTTTTCAGTTAGGTTTGTGGCACACGCATGCCAGTCCAAACCCTTGCACTAATTATATAGAAAAGGAGGAGATGTTGGGAGCTGGTGGGGGCTGCAGACCCAGACCCTGAATTTTCTGTAAACAGCTTATTTTCCTCGGCTTTGAACAGCCTGCAGCTGCTCTGAGCATGAGACCCCGATGGCAGGGAAGTGGGTTCTGATGAGTTGGCAGCTGAAATATCCTGAGACCTGGGGCATGGCCGGAGCCCTATATAAGCTGCCCCTGAGCTTAATAAAGATGGCCTGGTTGTATCAAGGATGACCCGTGTCTCTGTCACTCTTTCTCTGTGTGTACGTGTATATGGTTTTAAGGCTCCAGGCAAGTTCCCAGCTTGTGTAGCCTGTCCTGTTGTGAAGGGCTACAATACCAGCAGTTTTACAAGCAGGTTTTTACACATGATAATCAAAAGGTATATTACTGGCATACAGATCATAGAGATAACTAACTGAACTCTAATTGGATTTAAAATCTACTCAACAAAAGTCATGCCAGATACTAAAAACCTAACCAACTGTCTGGGCTAGTGTAATCATGGATCTTACAGGACAACCTAAAACCATCACGTTACCAACCCAACATAATCACCAATTATGCTCAAAATATTTGCCCTTATATTTGGAGATTAATGTAACCCTAGTCACTCATCAAAGATACATTTTTTCAACAGTTGGGACAGTTTAAGGAAACTACAAATACATAAAATAAAGAGATGTAGAGCCTGGTCCCACTGAGGCAATAAAACATTCCTGTATCCTGCTTTTAATGTTTTGGGAATATTTTTAAAGAAGATTTCTTTCCTCTTCCTCTTCCTCTTCTTCTTCTTCTTTGATTTTTCAAGACAGGGTTTCTCCATAGTTTTGGAGCCTGTTCTGGAACTAGCTCTTGTAGACCAGGCTGGCCTTGAATTCACAGAGGTCCTCCTGCCTCTGCCTCCTGAGCTGAAGAAGATTTCAAAATATGAAATAGTCAGATGATCAGAGAGTTTGCTGTGAGATTTGGTCTCCTAGTAATCTCAGATGCTACACCCTTGAGATTTTACCCACATGGCTGTCCAAGCAAGAGCTGAACAATGACACAAGGGACATGATAAAATAGATGTGGGAAAGCATGCTAGTCCTCCAGATTATACAAAGAATATTCTCCAGAGAAGAGCACACCAATTTGTTTTCCAATACAAAATGGTCAGTCTCAAAGATATACATATAAGTAACATTATTCAGACTGAACAGGTTATTTTTAGGAAAATATATGTATGTTCATATAATCATGTAATAACAATTAATGAAAAATAAAGGCAATGAATTTGAAAGAGAGCAAGGGGATATATGGGAGGGTTTAGAAGAAGAAAAATGCAAGAAATGTAAGTATATTTGAATCTGCAAATACTTTTTTTTTTTTAAAAAAAAAGCAGGTTTGTTGACCAAGATTTCTGTCCTAACTGTTCCCAAAGTCATTCAGTCCCACAGAAATTCACAGAGGTCTACACTAATTATATACTGATTGGCAAAGTAGCTCAAGCTTTTATTTATTCTTATTACTTACATTAGCCCATAATTCTTGTCTGTGTTAGCCACATGGCTTGGTACCTTTTTCAGTAAGGCAGTCACATCTTGCTTTCTCTGTGTCTGACTTCCTCTGTCTCTGGGTGATGACTGCAGACTGTTTCCTCTTCCCAGAAATTTTCTGTTCTTATTGCCCTGCTTCTCCTTCCTGCCTGGTCATCCCGCATACACTTCCTGCTTGGCTACTGGCCAACCAATGTTTATTTAAAATACAATTGTCCCACAGCACAGGTTAACAAAACAGGTTGCCTGAGTAGCAGGATAGTTGTTTAAGTCTTGAGTGGCCTCAGTGCATATTATTAACTGTGGCTGTGAAGTCCATCAGGAGTACCAGGCTCTTAGAATGTAAAGAGATGTTTTTGTTATAATGCATTTCCACAGCTTTTGGATCCTAAAACAATAAGGAATGGTGGTGATGAAAATGAGAGGGCTGTGAAATCCTAGAAACAAAATAAAATATAAGCTTATTTAGGAAAGCACCAGAAGTCTCATGCAATCTAGGATCAGAACCTGTAACACTGGGAATCAAGGGCTGGGAATCCTAACATCCAAGGCATGCATCTATAACAATTGCCTCGGTGGGACTGAGAATCTTGCCTCTATGAAAGCTTTAATAATAAAAGGTAGAATCTTTTGCTTGGCACTCTTGTCTGTGAATGCCATTCAGCTTCCAGAATCAATGGATGATAACAGTTTTCAAGGTCGAAGCTAGCAGCATTATGCTTTCAACTGAAGTATAGAGTCATGTCTCTTCGTTCCAAAGCCTAAAACAGTAGACACCTCAACTTGAGATTTGGAGATGTAGCTTATTGGTCTACAAGTCTACCCACAGGGTTCAAGGACCCAAAATGGCTACGAAAAAGTGATTCTCCTTATCTTGGTAAAGCAAAGGAATCCAGGCCAATGGAAGTAATTTACCCAGTATCAATGGAATATAAGAACAATAATCTGTCAGTAGAAAGGAAAAGAAAAAGTAACAAACATGATTTGAAGCTCTTCTGGATATCACTACCATCAAATAAGTGGAGTAGACTAAACCTCTGAAACATTTTCTAGTAGAAACTTGTAACTGAACCTCAATAAGGGAATTCCTCATCTCCTAAATGCATGGAAACAACGGGGTCCTTTCTGTCCCTTAGTTGTCTTTCCTGAGGAAAACTGAAGCATCACAAACCACAACTTGATTCAACTCTTAAATTGGGGATATCTTATTAAAATGACTCTTGGAACAGCTTTGAGTTGTCCTTGTGATTCCATTCTCAAAGTTTTGCTTTTCAATCTCTACATCAAAATCTTAGATACCATTAGTCTATCTTCACACCCCTATTTATAGGTTGTTTTGCTGTGTTTTATCTTCTCTTTAGGCTATTGCTTCACAGCATAAACAGGGAGGATTTGTTAAAAAAAAAAAAAACCTCTCTGCATGTAAAAGGAGGAAAGGACAAGGCTGGCTTCCCTGGCAGGGCACAGAACACCTGGCAAGATTTGTGCCTGAGGCAGAAGCCAAGGGAAACAGACAGAAACCCAGCCATCATGGTCAACGAGTTTGAATGAGCAAATCTATCAATAATTCAGTCTCACCCTCTTCATGAGTGAAATCTTTTAAAAAATGTTTTCTTTGCCTTTTTTAAAAGATGTTACTAGCATCCTTGATGGGTATTTGTCTGCATGCCAACCAGATACCTAAAAAAAGCAAGTAAACAACCACGGAGAAATACCAGATAAAAGACAATCAGCTTTTCATGAAGTTCAAGGTGAAAAAGATAAACATCTCTGCCTTTTAAATTAAATCTCAGATAAAACAACTGAAAATATACACCTTCTGTGGAGAAAGCAAAATACAGAGTTCTAATGTGAAGAACCAGCATAATTTTTACTTATCTTTTATGCATGCTTTAGGCTATAAATTGATACGGCTTTATCTATGATTTTAAAAATTCATGACTCAATTTTGAGGAAACTGAATAGCTAGTATCTATGAAATGACACTCATCACTGTTCAGAAGTATTTGTATGACATTTTGATCTCAAATCTAAAGTAAGGAAATCTTACTTCTTAATTTCATAATTTTGTTTGTCTCTGTGATAAACTGATGTTGAGCTTTCTGTCAAAATTTCATAAAAATACATCTGAGTGCTTTTCAGAATAGGATTAAAGTCATAAAATATACACCATAGAAAATATGAGTTAGCTAACAGCAATATCAAAGGGAAGGAAGTGTTCATAATTAGAGAAAATATAGAGTCACAGCTTGAGAGTTAAGTGTGTCTTCATCGTTAGTGTTTAGAAGTGGTCAACAAAGAACTTTGCATGTCCTCCCCACAACAGCCAGTCATGGGAATCCTTCTAAGCTTGTTTACACTTCTGGAGAGGAGACAACAAATTATTGGCAGTTGTTTAGTGTGTCCTGCATTCCTTTTATTGTATAACCTTTAGACAGGTTCTTTGAGAGTATGAGGAAATAGCACAAGATAAATGTCATGGTGACATGGGAAGGATGTGTTATTGTTAGCAATACCAGTGTTGAAACTGAATTTGGAGATAATATTCCCAAGAAATACATGTTTGAAAATAAATATTAGGAGAGAATAATTGGAAAGTAAGAATCTCATAGAATTACAAAAAAACTTTGGGTAGAAAAAAGTGATTTAGAAAAGGACCTTACCGTAAAGGTATAGTTATGACGGCAGTTTGAGCTGAGAGTTGAACTTCTTAATGCTAGTCATGAGCATTAATGCTGAAAATCAACACAACTGTGGCTGAGAAAGTTCCATGAGCCCATGTGCAAACAGTTATTCTGGAATGAAAAAGAAATGTGTGTGTTTTTAGATTCTCCTTCCTTTCTTGTGGAATCTTTGGTTCACACTGATGTCTTCACTGTCAAAAGGGACGATTAGCCTAATGTTAAGATGCAGTCATGTGCCCTTCCAAATACATCATCCTAAGATCTGAATCTCAGATTGCTTTAGAGATCTTCCCTGAATTAAAAGTAAAGGTATTGTGCAGATACTCATGAATATGTCAGTAAACTAGCATGCTGCAAGACATAGTGCAGGAGGGGATCCTGTTCTACACTATCATGGTGACCTCTTTGGCAAGTGTCTACTTTGATTTCAATTGTATTTTATATGATGTTCACTGGATTTGCACCAGGCTTAGGTATGGGCTTATTAGAAAACACTGTTATGGAGCCTAGAATCCCTCACATTTTTCTGGAGGTTTTGGCTAATTATTGGAAGAGTGCATGCTTTGACAATAAATTAATTTATGTTCATGAATTCAGACATTCTCTCCAACCTTGTGCCGTTTTCCATCGCTCTTTTAGCCTGGAACTTCATAAATAGAGTACAGTGGTTTTATTATAGTTAAAGTAAACAACAGCTTCCTTTCTCTCTTTAGTAATACATACTTAATAGCAAAATTTCTACACCAAGGACATGAAGTTATTATTCTACATCTTCAACAAGAAAACTGCAGTTTAAATCTGGAATTAACATGAAACTAATTTTGGGTATAGTTCATAGCAAAAACAGCAACCATATCTTAACTTTTTATATTTTTTGAGATTAAAATATAATTACATCATTTATTCCTTTACTTTTCTCCCTAAAAACCATCCCATATAACCTCTCCTTGCACTATGCAAAATCAGGGTTTCTGTATTCATTGTTTGTTGTTACATACATATATGTATGCATATGAAAATATCATTTTCAAAATATACCTGCTCCATTAATATGTTTCTCATATGCGTTTTTTCTGTACCTACCAATTGATATTGGATAACAAACTGTTGCTATTTTCTCTGAAAAGGTCTATTTTCCTGTCTTTCCACACATTCCTGAGGTGCCTGCAGCTTTTTTTTTTTGTGTGTGTGTGTGTGTAGGGCTGAAGTCCCATGGACTTTCCTCTGTGCACTTTGGTACATCTATTGGTGCTGTCTTTGTTCAGGTCATGTTTATTCAGCCTTATTGGTTCAAATTTTGGGAGGAGCTTCTGACATTAATAGAAGACACCATCTCATAGAAATAGCTCTAGTCTTTTAACTCTCAAATTTCTTTGCTCTCTCTTTTACAGTGTGGTATGGCCTTTGGGTATGGGAGTGTTTTGTAGATGTATCCAATAAGACGAAACTCTAGAATTCTGTATTTTGATTAGTTGTGTTTTTCTGGATTGTCTCTGCCTAACACAAAGCTTCCTTGATGAGAGGTAGAGACTACACTTATTTGTGCATACAAAGGTAAATGCTTAGATTGTAATTAGGAGTGATGCTGGCTTGTTAGAGTGGTAGCTGTAGATTCTTTTTTCAAGACCCATGGCTTAGACAAAATAATTTGCTTATACATATTTATTTAAAGTATATATACATAGATATTTTTATTTATGCCTACATTATTAATAATGGATATCAATATTAACACTGTATGTGTAATTAAAATATAATCTAAAAATAAACAAAAATATGTAATATATGTAATCCTAGTATAAATATACATATATAGTTTACATGAATTTTTTTTTATCTGGGTTGGCAATGCTCCCTCAAAAACTAAATCCACCTAACAAAAAATCCAGTATCAGAGATAATAAACTCTCTTTTAAGATGTTGGCCACAGCTGTTTAAGAATTCCCAAACATTCATCTTAACATTTTATTAGCATTTATTAATGAAAAGGATATTCTATTTTTCAGTGCTTTAGTCAGTTTTGCTTATGTTCATTTTTTTCTGATTGTTATTCTCTCTTTTCCCCAACTGTTGCATTAATTCCACATATTCAACTCTGACAATTTTGTCAGGATTCTTGGTTCCTGGGTGGCATTGGAAGTCCTTCTGTATATGTGTCATTTTGATTGGTTAATGAATAAAGCTGCTTTGGCCTACAGCAAGGGCAGAATAGAGTAAGGTGGGAATTCCCAGCAGATATAGGTGGAAAGAAGGCAGAGTCAAGGAGATGCAATGTAGCCGCCGTAGGACACAGATGCCTTGGGACCTTTCCGGTCTACCGTGAGCCTCATAATGATGCATAGACTAATAGAGATGGCTTAATTTAAGTTGTAAAAGCTAGCTAGAAATACGCTTAAGATATTGGCCAAACAGTATTGCAATTATTATAGTTTCTGTGTGATTATTCAGGTATGGGTGGCCAGGAATGAACAAGCAGTCTGCCTTCACGTGGGAAATAATTATTCCTACTTTCCTGTAAGTATTTTGTGTCAAATACTGCCCCATTTCACTATCACATCCAAGTTATCATCTGCTAGAGCATTAAGAAGTACTTTTGGATTCATGTTTACTGAGTTTAATGATGAAAGGCATGAAAGTTCTTGAGCAATTTTTTGTCAACCTAAAATTCAAAAATCACTCATGTCATCATACCTTCTTGGAAGTAGCAATATATACCAAAATTTACATTGTTTCCATATACAGAGATCAGGGTGAAACATCAAATAATAGTAAGAATAATAAAAGAAGATGCTAGTCATTGATCTCTGACCTTCACCCATGCACACATGTATACACACATGCATATATGTCAAACTCATATGATAAAGTAAATATAAAAATTATAAATACCCTATATTCTCCATCAACAATTTCATGCCCCTTGGCAGAATAAAATTGCTTTTGCAAGTATAAGATTTTTCAGATTATGAATATAGTTGAACAAAAATTACTTATGGAAAATATAGTGACTCCTAGAATTTTATCATGCTGTAGATATTTAGGAGTGCTGCCATTTTACTATTTTAGGCACGTACACTACTACAACTCTTTGGGTGGCTGAATATAAAGACGCAATTCTCCCCCTTTCCTCCTTTTCCTCAGCCCTGGTGATTTGTGGCTGGCTCTTTGCCCTCTCCCCTCAAGGGTCACTAAACTGATGTGTTTTTTCTTCCACACTTTCATTGGAGGAATTCCTAGAAATCTCATTATTAAGTGAAAATATCAGTCCAAATGGAGACTAAGACAATGCTATTTAATCCTCCCCCCTTGGAGCTGCTACACTTACATCTTTGCAGCAAATGCATCTTTTGAAATTACTGCATAACTACAGTTGGATATTGTTAATCTTTGCTTTATAATGGAGTAGCTGTGAGACAGTGACACTTACATTTGAATATCTGGGGAGGGAATCAAACATTTCTTTAAAAAAATGGCAATTTTGCTTACATTCTCATGTTTATACATTTTGCTAGCATTTGGCTATTAGCATATGTATTTTAATATCTGCTAGTATCTATTTTAAAAATGAAAATTCTTCACTCATGTTGTATATAATTTTATATGTAAGAAGTGTATTTAAACATCTTATAATTTTTATTATTCATAGTATTTTTGCCCTCACAAGTTTCTTTTAATTTGCAGTTTTAAAAAACTTCATCTGGTACTTGAATGATCATTTGGAAAATTTCAACACTGAAGTGTAGAGGAATCTCATTGACCTCCGTCATTATAGAAGTGTCTGATAGGTTGATGAACTTGCAGCAATGATGGCTGTTTTTCCTACAACCAATTCAGTTCAATTCCATTTAGTATTTGCTGAGTGCCTACATTAAACTGTGAGTCAGTCTGTATCATTCCCCTCTTCAAAACTCTTGGGTATTCCTCAGTTTCAATGGAATAAAGGTTAACCATTACACAGGCTTGGGAGCCCCTCCCATATCACTTTGTCCTCTTTCTGGCTGCTGGTGCACTAACCAATTTTATTCTGTAGAATCTTTGCTTTCATTTTAAAACACAAAAACTCAATCCTATACTCTGCTGTTTGGAAAGGAGTTTTTCTATTATTATCTGAAACACTAATCCATCTTTCTTACTTCTTTTAGCTTATTTACTTATAATCATCTTCCCAATGAGGCCTTT
This sequence comes from Bramus lutescens, assembly GCA_001685075.1. NCBI lineage: Eukaryota > Metazoa > Chordata > Mammalia > Rodentia > Cricetidae > Bramus > Bramus lutescens. The sequence continues at coordinate 43,870 of LOEQ01001327.1, forward strand.
TGCATTAGAAAAATAACTATATGAATTAAGCACTTATAGTAAACAAGTAAATAAAACTCTTTGTAACCTTGCTTTCATAGAGTTTTGGTTATGTGGGTAAGAATGATAGGATAGCTAAATACTATCATTAAGAAATTGATTAGTGCTGTAATGCATAGAGTTTATAGAATATTTGTGGGTAATATGTGAAGAAAAATGATTATTCCCCAGTGGAAGACACAGCATCCTGAAAACAAAAGAAGCAAAGAGCAGATATTTTTTCATATAATGCAGTCAATTGAATAAAGAAACTCTCATTTTTTCTTTTATAGGTATAATATACTTAAGATATTTGATATTATTAGAGATATTTGTTTGTATATAGTATATTTATATCTCTATAATATTTGTTTGCATTTGGTACATGCTTGTATGTGTGCTGGCATGCATGCCCCTGGATATACTGAAGAGATCAGAAGTCAATATCAATAACTTCCTCTATTACTTTTCCACTCATATTCTGGTTCAGAATGTTTCACTGAACATGGGGGTTGGAGTTTGCCTAGAGTAACTGGTTAGGGAATTCATGGCATCTCTTTGTCTCTATCTTTCCAACCCTAAGATTATAGACAGATTCTATATGATTTTGAGTGGTGGTTAATTATTTAAGTTCAGGTTCTCACACTTTTGTAGAAAGAGCTCTATGCACTGAACAGTCTCTACTGTCCCCATACTATATTTTAAATTCATTAGTTCCACAATTGTATTTAGGTAAAATTAAGTGTCATAACTAACTACAATACTGCCTAGTTACTAGTATTATTAAATCAATAGTTTTGACAGTGCTTACTCTTTGTGTTAAGCAAATTTCTGTTTCTACAAGAAAATATCCTAGGATAAGTAACTTAGAGACAAAATACATTTTACAAATCACAGTTTTAAAGGGGTAAGATTGCCAAGATCATTAATATGAATATGGTGAGCCCAGCATCCTCATCTGTTTGACACCACGAAGGCATCACATAGTATTCAAGGAAGTAAGATTGTCTTTTAGCATAACTCTATTTCAAGAATTGCCTCATGTTTGCACAAAACCTGATTCAGTGCCTTCCATAGGTGACATCTTATGAGTTTCAATGACTTAACACTTGGATGCCATTTCTGGAGATCCCACAACCTTTTTTATAGACTATAGTATAATTACTACACTTTTCCTCTCCCCTCTTTCCCTTCAAACAGTCCCATATACCCCTCCCTAATCTCCTTCCAATTCATGGCCATTTTCACTAAATGTTATCCCATGCATATATATATATATGAATACACATATGTGCTCTTTGATATAACCAAATCATCTGTCCAATATTACTTTTATATGTACGTTTACAACACTGATTATTTGAAACTATGTAATCAATTGGTCTTCTCTTTCTTGGGGAGGACATCCTCTTTAGCTCCTGTTTCTAGCTTTCCTCCATTGTCTATAGTTCTTTGGTAATGGTTCTGAACTTGTGGACTATCTTCCACCAAGTCATGTGTCTATGTGTATCTTTCTTATTCACCTGACATTTAGCAGACATAATATCACAGCAAACTTCTGCCACATTTTAGCAACATTGAACTGGGTATAAAATCTAACACATGAATCTTTGGGGAAGATGCCATACAAAACCAAGCTTCTTTCTGCTCATGATTTCACAGTTGAGTTATATTTTATTTTATTAGAATTAAGAAGATTTTTCTTAGTAACAATTAAATTTTGGAGTAAAGCAGGCCATTGCAAAAAGAATACATAATAATCCAGAGGTGGTGGTGCATACCCTTAATCCCAGTGATGTGGAAGTAGAGGCAGGTGAATTTCAGTATTCAATGACATTCTAGTCTACAGAGTAAGTTCCAGGCAAGCTAGAGTAACAAACTGAGACACTTGCTCAAAGACCAATAAATGACAAGCATGTTAAAAAAAAAAAAAAGAAAGGCAGAGGCTGCTTTACTCAACAAGAAGCTCGTGAGAAGGAGTTTTCCATGGGAAAACAATGATGACCATTTCATGCCTCTCAATCTACAACCATGTAGGTACTTTGATTTAGTGTTCACAGGGGAATAAATAGGTGGATGCAGTGGTATTTAGTACATAAAATGTCATGTACACTAACTACTATTCTGGTTGCATGTGTGTTCTCTTTTATATTAAAAAACTCTTGAGAACAAATCTACTGTTCTGTAACATGATCATGCCATTTGTCCTTGAAAACAAAACACTGTTTATTGATCCTTTTTGCAATAAATTTACCTAAAGGACAGAGTATTTGTGAAAATGACACAAAAAGATATTGTATATGCTCCCGGGAAGTCTTGCACCATTCTTAAAATAGGAACAATTATTGTCAAAATATTGCTGACTTACTAACCAGCAGATAAGCCTTTATGCATCAAATATCAATTGTTGATCAATTAATTGATATGAAGAAAAATTTTGACTGAGATTATTCAGGAAATAGTGCAAGTTTTTATTTACATTTATATAACTGGGGATTATAAGGAACTTTGGCCTTTCAGGAAGTACTATTATAAATTTGATAGATGGTTTTCCCTTCTTATTCTAACCTTTAACAATGTGGATCCCAGCTATCAATATCAGACGCTCAGGCTTTACAGCCAATGTCCTTAAATGATAACCCATAGAAGAGTATTTTCATAAGCATTAGAGAGATTTAAAATAGTCATTGGGAAAAATTTTGCTCTTCCTGTATTGGAATCAAGAGTAACTAATGCAGTTGTGAAGAAATATGCTAATGGTTTTATCAATATCAATAGAATGTGGTAAGTTTAAAGACCGCTGTGAAAAAATAAAAAATCACACGACACCAGACAAAACGTAGGAATTCTAGAAGCTGAAACAGCCCTGTGATCCAACATATTTGTGGATCCCAGAGAATGTAGAGAATGAAATTCATAGAGTGAAAAATCAGGCCAACAGATTCTCCCTGGGTTTATCAACAATACACTAAAGCATACTCCATGCCCAACAGTAGATCACCAATAGAAAATAAATTCAATGATATTTTTGCAGATATCTTATTTCCTTTTGTGTTGTTTGGTCTTTTTCCCTTTCCTTTATCGGACTTTTGCTTGTTTGTTATTGCTTTTGTTTCTTGGAGTTTGCTTTTATTTGTTATTGTTTTTTTTTGTGTGTGTGTGTGTGTGTGTGTGTGTG